>APFE031162410.1:2772-36573 GCA_000404065.3 Pinus taeda | reverse complement strand
CCATGGTCCAAAACCATAATAACACAATACCATGAACCCAATACTTGGGATCAACACTTTTGGATGCAATACCACGGACCAAAACCATAGGATCAAAAAAAGTGTCGGACCAATACCATGAACCAACCATGAAAGTGCGTGAACTTTTTTCCACATAAAATAAACTTTTTCTCCACATAAAAGTGCGTGAAATTTTCTCCACATGAAATAAACTTTTTCTCCACATAAAAGTGCGTGAAATTTTCTCCACATGAAATAAACTTTTTCTCCACATAAAAGTGCGCGAACTTTTCTCCACATGAAATAAACTTTTCTCCACATAAAAGTACGTGAAATTTTCTCCACATGAAATAAACTTTTCTCTGCATAAAAGTGCGTGAACTTTTCTCCACATGAAATAAACTTTTCTCCGCATAAAAGTGCGTGAACTTTTCTCTTCATGAAATAAACTTTTATCTTCATGAAAGTGCGTGAACTTTGCTGCACTATAATTTATCATTTGAGATGATTTGCCATCAAAGACAACACTTGCCTCATAATGTCAACAACCAACCCTCCATCAGGACTCAAAAGCATATTGTAGGGCGTGTGATGTGTGTCAAAGGACTAGAAGGCCATCGTGGAGGGATGAGATGCCTTTGAATCCATAGATGACATTGCAACCCTTTGAGAAATGGGCGATAGATTTTATGGAACCCATTCAGCCTCAAGGAAAGATGGGAGCAAGGTACATTATCATCACGATGGAGTATTTGACTCATTGGGTGGAGGTGCAGCTTGTGAAGGATTGCACAAGCGTGACCGCTGCAAAATTCCTCTTTGAGCATGTACTGACGCGATTTGGTTGTCTAAAGATCTTGATGAGTGATCATGGTACGCACTTTCTGAATGAGACGATTAGTGCGATAACGGAGGAATTTCCGGTATACCACCAAAAGAGCACACCTTAACACCCACAGGCTAACAGGAGGGTGGAAGCATTCAACAAAGTGCTCAAAAACACGCTGACCAATGTTTTCAATGCTCAACGAAGTGATTGGGACCTACGAATACCTGCAATACTATGGGCTTATCAAATGACATGCAAAAATTTGACTGGACAAACCCCCTTCCGGCTTGTTTATGGCATTGAAACAGTAATGCCTATGGAATACATCGTGCCTAGTCTATGCATAACAACACTCATAGGTATGATGAATCAAGAGCCCTAGAGGAAAGGCTCGCACAACTGGATGAACTTGAGGAAGAAATATTTTTAGCTGGATTTCACCAACAGGTCCAAAAGAAACGCGAAAAGGCTTAGCGTGATCGACACATTAAGCTACACACATTTAAGGTAAATGACCTGGTTTTGTTATTTAATATTAATTTTGATAAATTTCTAGGGAAGTTTAGAATGCACTGGTTAGGGCCCTATGTCATTAAGGAAATTACCGATGGAGGAGTGGTATAGCTGGTCAAATTAAATGGAGAACCCTTCCCAGGAAAGGTGAATGACAGTCGCTTGAAGCCATACACCGGCGATCCGACCATGTGACTAAATGAAGGTAGCATAGTCTTAGCACTCCAGGTAGCTAAAAGGAGGCGCGAGACTATAAACTACACTTCCTGGGTTGGGGAGCTACGCGATTGGAGGATGGTGCGAAGCAAGGAAGTGTCACTGGGTCCACGACAGCGCGGAGGGAGCTGCTCTATCCAGGGAGAAATCGCGCAGGTTGGTTGGAAAGTGACCGTTGAAGTCATTGTTCATGATTTAATGGTAGAAGTGAGGCTAAATGGAGTGGGCGACTAACAATTAAGAAAAAATTTATGGCTTAGATCCTTGAAAATCTTCTGCCATTCCGGCATTAATGAACCAAATTTGGGGGAACGGTCGGATTTGAATTCAAAATGCCCTATAAATTACAAGTGGTTGTCCAACAAGAAACACTTGGCATTTTGAGAATTGAGTTGTTGAGCTCTTAGGAATCCATGAATCGAGAATTCTTTGAGACTTTCAAAGAGACTCCCGAGTTTGAAAACTTGTCAGAGATGACGCGAGCACTGTTAGAAAGCGTTATTTCGGCACCAAAAGAAATTATAAATACCGAACAAGTAGTAGAGGAGCCGACACAAGAAATGGAAAAAAAAGGCAGAAGTAGATGCTCCAGAAGTAGCTGAAGTATTGGCAGAGGTCCCTAAATCGCCGAGAACGCCGAGACCAAAGATAAACCCAACCAAGGAGACCACAAAGGACAAGAAGGGCAAGTAGCCTGCCTTACCGGTGCGCGCATCGCTAAGGAGAAACCCACCAAAGTCCAGTGGATAGGAGAAAGGCAAGGTTATAAACCTAGAACTAGAGGAGGAATATATCGAAGACATCCCGATGGACGATGAGGATGTGGGAACGGAAGTGGAGGAGGTTGAAGCCTAGGGTGTAGACCCTATTACGCGGTTGTCGGAGTATGTCCCTCCATGCAAGCCTAAGTCCAAGGTCCCAAAGGACATTGATGAGAGTAAGACTCCCCTACAAACCCCTCTGCTACCAGATGAAATTTCTTTCGACGATCCACGTTTGGCATGGGTGTCAATACTGAAGCTTGAAGACTGAGACTTGGCGGACCACGAGAAGTTCCCACACTTGGCAACCAAGCAGTTGATGCGCCACATCATTGACACGAATATAGGAATGACCGCATTGGTGTTATGGCTCCAAATATCACCCTTGGTATTTGTGATGCTTGGTTTATGGCCTAGGGAAACCCCTCCTTCTAGACTTGGTCCAAATATTTTAAAAACAATGTTTTACTCCCTATACGCTACTTTTCCCTGTGATAAAAGCATGTACACATGGGTTGGTCAATACCCAACCTGCGTATATGTGTTAAAACACTTAAAAAAAATAAATTTCCTTAACTATGGGCGGAGTTCATGGGTTTTTCCTGTTGATTACCTCCTAGTGCCCATGGCCCAACTATTTCCCAACTAGAAAACTAATTGGGAGAAGTATAAATAAGACTTATATGGAAAGGCCTTAGGGAGGAGAGAAGATATAGAATTACTATACTAAGATTGTCCCCTAACCAAGTCTAAAGTATCCCTGTGCTTCAAGCACTTCGTCGTCAAGTTCAGGAAACCCTTGTTTCCTTGAGTGTTGGTATTCTCCCACTTGCTTGAGATATCATGGTATTGGTTATGGAATGAGGTTGTTGAAGACTGGGACTGGACAAACCTGGAGGACGGTTCCACTTGGAGCTGGAAGAAGAAGACTCAGGTGAACTCTTTCCATGTTTATTATAGTTTTCTACAATAAAAAGAAACGTTGTCTTGTTCCTGAGATTGACCTTGTTTATGCGTCAAATGTTGTTGTAATTCATGTATGAATGTCATTTGGATGTATAACTAATCATCTTACTTATACGATATAAAGTTGATTTCATTAAAATGCTTTATCTATATGCTGCTATGTATGTTTGAATTGGTTGATTTGCAGATTCAAAGATCATCAGAAGTTGCAGAGGGTTTGAACCCTGCTGGAACTACCCAAATTAAGGACATCTGGGTATGTTCATCCATACATAGGTTGTTTATTTAAGCATGTTGCTTGAATTGTATGCGTGTTTCTTGTTGTAGATTACTCTTGCTATGTTGGGGTTCTGACCCAAAGTCCTAGGGTACTTATTCCCGTAACAATTGGAGTTGTGGAGGTGGCTCAAGGGGGTAGAAAAGGCAGGGTTGCTCAACCTGCTCTCGGTGCTGCACTATAGTTGCACCCCGGTGACAGTTTTGGTCATCAAGCAGTTGCTGTGCTTGGTGCATGATGGGTGTCTGTGGCTGGAGGAGCCAATACCCATCACAGATAGGTTGATTCACCACATAACAAACCTTCCATATATATTGGAGAATCCAACCATGATCTTTGGCGGAAAGGGTGGCGAGCAGGCTCTCCCAGAGTCAATGAAGGAGAAATTTAAGCTGGTGAAGAAGCCATGTGGGTATGCTATCTCTAGCATCTGTGACCCCACTGTGAAGGTAGCCACGTAGATCCTTGCATGGAAGGTGATGCAAAAGTGCCACACTGACGGGGTGCCAGTGCCTGTCGTCGCGCTTGCACATCATTGCGCAGAAGGAGTCCAGTTTAACTAGTCAGACTACCTTCACGGAGAGTTCTTGGCGAATTGTCGTGAAGCACAAGAGCTTAGCAAGACATTCCACTATGCGTCGCTCTTTCTGTCGATTGTGATGGTAGCATGGGAGCTACCAGAGGACAGCCAGTTCCATTCGGTCATGCCAGACCTCCCTAAAGTAGCGAAGTATGCTTTGCTAGTGACCAAGGATGTGCAGTGAGTCTGGAACAACAAGATCTTTTGGATCTTGATGGAAATGAATATTAGAATGTCCATCAATTGCAAGCTATGATTTTCGCCCACGGTGTACGCTAATCTGCAAAGCTATGCCAAGTTCAAAGCCAATTTCCATCGAATCTCCATCATGGCGCAGAAGGACCTTGTGTAGAAGTGGTACGACTTACCATATCTGGCCATGGATGACGCCATTGATGCCGTGCTTGATCAATGGCCGGCGGAGTGGTGCACTACCACGAACTTGGTGGTGGGTGGAAGCAAGTTTGCCACGCAGAATAAGGAGGAGGAGGCCAAGCTGAAGATGGCACAACTGGTGGAGAAAAGGAAAAAGGAGGCCACTAATAAGGTGTAGGTGGAATAGGCATAAAAGTAGGCAGGTAAGTAGACAGGTGGAACAAAGCGTGGCTCTGACAAAGGTGCGCAGTCGCCTTCACCTGAGACTGAAGAGGAAGACATAGAATAGCACAGATTGGACCCTCAGGAGACGTCCACCCGCATTAAGCACCCAAGAGAACTAGAGAAGGGAGGGTCCAGAAAGAAATCCAAGGTGACCAAGACCTCGCTGGACCCTATCACATCGATGGAGAGTGACTTACATGATATCGGTGACACAGTCAGAGATGTCACTGCGGAGGCACTGTAGCAATTTGAACAACAACAACAGATCATCCTAGGGGCCGTTTAGACCAGGTTGCAAGAGTTACAGACCTGTGCGTCACAGGCTGGTATGATGTCTACCAGCTTGGCTATCAGCACTTCAGAGGCTGCCGATATGTTGCGCACGAAGGCTTCTAGCGCGATAGTGCTGCCAAATGGAGCACTAACCACAGAAAATGAGGATGACATGCCCATTGTCAGCGCTTTGAAGGGAGTTGGCTGAACCTGGAAGCGCTTCTACGCAAAGAACTCCACCTCTTGTAGGATGGAGTAATTGCAGAACTGAGGGTCTGAGAGAACCACACCCTCCTTTCCTTCTCTCCACCATCAATACAACTTCAGTGTAATCTGTCTCATTTTTATGTGTTGGCCACTAGAAGAAGAAGTCATTTCTCTTTGAGATTTCCCAAATACCCCCCAGCATTTAGATCCACGAGTTAGATTGAATCATCCTCTTCGAAATCTTATTGAACCAAGCCCCTCATACCTTTTTACGTGACAATTGGAGTGTTGCAACCCCATCACATATAACCTTACAAGCACTCCTCTATTTAATATGTTCTAGGCACTGGTCTACAATCAACCCAGAGGATGTCTCTAGGGAGCTTTCTTTGCCTCCTGCTGCACTTGTACTGCAGGTGAAAGATTTAGCCGCAACATATTTCTAGCACCATTTTCGGGGAACAGATTAGAATATTTTTCCATGGGTATGACAAAGTTTTACATTTCCCTTGTTAGGTGAGATAGGGAAGTGTGGGTTGAAGATCTCTCACCTTGGTAAACATCCTGGCGAATCCACTGCCCATATCTCTATTTGATCATCATGTCTTTCAAGCAGCCCCGTACTCACTCTGATGCTTTAGCAACTTATCACTATCCCTGCCTTTGAATTTGAAATCAATCATATAGGGAGGTTTTCAAGATGGCCCTTCCCACATTTCTGGCCAACAAATTCGCCTCGTTGGATCTTTTCTCTATTGCTGGTTCTCCCCATCATGTCCCTTCATTTGATGAGTGGGATAGCTATTTGATTAGATTCAAAGGGAACATAGAGAGAAGGCCTGCCCAACACCTAAAAGAGTTTCACGAATGCATGGAGAAATACGTTATTTTCTTTGAAGATGTGAAAATGAAGTTGTTAATGTATTCTTTAGAAGAATGTGCTAGATTCTGGTACCAAACACTACCTCAGGGCAACATATCTTCCTTGAAATATTTCCATACAACATTACATCAATATTAGAAGATATTTTATCTACCGAATGCTACGTTTGAAGGGTGCTGCAAATTTTGTAATGATGAAGGTAGTCCCAAGGTTGATGAATCTGTTGGAGATGTTTGTGGAGCTCGTCTCCAAGAAAACATCTTCTCTCGTTAAGAGGCATCACCTGATGAAGAAAGAGAGGAAGGAAACACCATTGAGCTGCCAACAAACCCTTAGGGGTCTGATTCGGCTGAACTAGATGTTTTTCCTTCCTCTCATGAATACGACTCTGCTGGAGAGTCAAGTGATGCAGAGCCACAACGCTTCCAATCATGGGAAGCTGTGCAAGAAGAGGAAGCCCATAAGGAGGTTAGCAAGGAGGCTCTAGTGTACAATGCTCATCCTTCACCCGAATAACAACACCAAGACCCTCCTCCAATTTGTGATTCGTTTTATTCAGAGGAGGAAGAGATGGCCGCGGAAGTTCATAAGGAATTGTTTGCTAACAAGTGGAGAAAAATCTCCAAGCAACAAGTTTTTCAAGAAGAGCCCAAAGTTGAATTGATGTAGATTTCCAAGAGAGCTACCCCATTGAAAAATGGGTAGTAAAAGAGCATCAGCCAGTCTTCCTTGAAAAGACTAAATTTGAGGAGCTGAAGGGTGTTTGTAGTTGCCATAACCAAAAAGACATCAACCAGATGAACACCTGCTATACCTAGAGACATTGTGACATGCATGCAAAGAAATTTTTCAATTGAAAAGCAAAGTAATCTTGAGGACTAACTAGCAACATACTCTAGAGACTGATCATAAGGATTGTACAATTTTCACTGATATGTTGGGAGACTGACTACTAGACCGTGGGGACACTGGTTGACTGCTGGAATTGCGCAATCTAGGATGACCTACTGGGTGCTGAGATTGCGTAATTTGCAATTTCAGTCAGCAAGGCATGTGGGCCCAGGGACTGCATTCCGCAATTTCTGGGCTAGCAGAGCACTGCCTCTCTGAATTGCGCAAAGCAAGCCTGAGGACAATGCCCGGCTAGCTTTGTGCATTTTATGGGAGGAAGGCAGAACCCTCCCTCTCAGAAATGCACAATGCTATTCCGGTAAGGCAGGGTCCAGGCCAAGGTTTCCCAGACTTGCCGACGGGCGAATGAAAACATATGAAGATTTGAATGCATGGAGAAAATGAGTGTAAGAAAGAGTGAATGATCTTGCCTGCAAACAATGAATGCAAGATTTTGAAAACGGGAAAACATGCATGTGCATGAAACAAAATAGTGTCATGCATCTAAAAATAGTGAGGTGCAAACTAAAGCTGAAATGATGCTTGTACATGCTAACATGCATGCAAATGATAGCAAGCATTTATAGAAATCAAGCAAACAACACTCACACAAGCCAAAACACAAAAAACGAGACAAATGCTGCAAAAGACAAGTAAAGCAGACTTACTCGAAAATAGCTGAGTTGAATGTGCTGAAGACTCCTAGATGTGTAGTGGGATGTCAGAGCTCCAAGATCGATGTGAATAATGAGATTTGTAGTGTCAAATAAATAATTTTTAGGCTTATGATGTGCATGCCATAAATGTAGGAAAAAGCGACACTTGGAGGGAAGTTTCTAAAACGATCTTTGCATGTAACCTCCAACTACTAAAAATAGATCCCTAAAATATAGGGATGATTTTTGCATGTTGCTTTTTTCTATTTTGGGAAAAGCAGCCCATGCATGCAAATTAATTTTGCTGGGTCTCGGGTGGAACTAGTCAACTTGAATGCACATGCAACAACCTTCAAGACTGGGAGAGGGATTTGCGCAGTTTCTGGGCTGAGATGGGATGGTTGTCCATGAGGGATTGTGCAATTTCTAGGGTCAGCAGGTGGTTGCTTCCTAGAATTGCAGAATTTCTGGGCTGAGCTGCAGTGCTGGGCCAAATTGTGCAGTTTTCTCAAGGAAGCCTATCTGACTGTTCAGTGCAATTTTGGAGCCCAATAGGCTTCCCAATAGATTTGCGTAATTTCTGGAGGGAAGGCTAGTTCCCCTCCAGAATTGTGCAATTTTCTATGGGAGCTTCTCAGCTAGCAAATAACTTAAGTTCAAAATGGCAGCTTGTGAAGGGAGTGAAGCAAATTAACATGCATAGGCTGGCAAGCCACTGAAAAGCAAATGAAACCTATGTACTTGACAGTGCAAGACATGCTGCTAAGGATGGTTCGTAGGGAGGCTCCAAAACAAAGCTAAGGAAAAATTTCGGAGGGTGGTTGTAGCTGCTACAACACTTGGTGACACACTAGTAGAACTTCAACTCTCTGAACGAACCTTGTTTGTGAAAGCAAGTCTAACACCTCCGGAAGAATTGTTCAGTACTCTGTTCTTCTTGGTTTCCACACTTGCTTGATTGTAAGATGTAGCATGTACCAAGCTCTTGGTCGATCGACACACATTCCAAGCCAAGCCAACATAGTTGTTTCAATTGGGGTTGAGGGGTATATTGGTGCACAAGTCATAGGATCTTCAAAGTTTTAGTTTCATCTCTGATGTTGCTCGGTTGCCAGTAGGGCTAGAAAGTACCTGACAGAGTCACACAGGAACACAAGCATCGCTCCGCTACCAGCGACCCTGGTCAGTACCCCAGGGGAGTTACTTGCATCACCTCTCTATGCAGGAAGCCTTTATCTTCTTTTGCCTTATTCATTTTTCATTTTTTCGATTTTTTTTTCTTCACATTTTCATTTTCATAACTGTGCATAACACTTATTCATTTCAAAGGCGGAAGAGGGATCCCAAATTATTGAGAGCAGAAGAGGTTGTTCCTTCAAAGAAGTAATTTGTATATACCTTTGACATGTTTGTTAAGGTTTTCCCCCTCACCTTACTCTACTTGACTGATATGACAAGGATTAACCCAAAAACAACTGACTAGAGTAGGTGATACTAGTTAGTGCGCAAGCATTGTGTTTTCAACAAGCTTCACTACAAACAACACTTATTTTCCATTGATGTATCATGGACGGAAGACAACAAGTTATTCATGTAGAAGCAGGACAACGAATAACCAAGTATTGATAACTGCAAAAGTCCTCTTGTACTTTATCTAGCTTGTTTCAAGAGTCACACAAGGTTTCATGCAAAACTAACCTACGAACATAAACAAGCAAAGAAACAACAAAACAAAGCAAAAGCAGAAGTAAATGTGTAAGAAAAGTGAGTAAGAAAATAAGCAGGCAAGCAAGCAAATTAACAAAATAAGAAGCAAGCATGCATGCAAAAAAACAAACCAAAAGAAAACACTACTCCTACTCCTAATCTAATGGTGCATGGGGTTTCTCATGTGAAGTGATACTTTCAATGCAGCCACTGATGCATTGGTTGACCCATGTTGGTGAAGGTATGGTTCACGAACAACACAAATGCACGAACCAGCAAGCATGAAAGATATAACAATGAAGACAAACACACTCCGGGCTTAAGTGTGTCCACATAAAAGAAGTGAGTGAAAGTGCATGACATGTACTCTATGGACTTGCCATGGCGCTATTCTATCCTGCATACTGATGTTAAGCATACATATTCTCTTAACTGTGACATGCAAGCAAACGTGAGAAATGTAGACCACTTACATTGTGCAAGTGTGCCTACTGTGTAAGGTTCCTCTAATGCATGAGCGATGGGATCGTGTAACTCGAGTGGAGGAAACAAAATCTGAGTGTTAGATTTATCTTCAGTGCATACATATGAGTGATGAGGAGCCTTGCATGTTTCAACAATTTCTTGATCGGAAGTGAAACCAACTTCACGATAGTGAGGACTTGACATAACCATCAGATCGGGCTGAAGTGCCTCGACAGTCTGTGGGGTTTCGACTTCGTTGACAGATAGATCATCATAAGCAGGTGGCTTTGAAAAATAAATTGCGATAGAATCATCATCCTGATCGAATACGGGGGTAAAAAAATCACAACAACTACGATAAGAAAAATCAATGATTTCATCGGAATCCTCATGGTGTGATGAGTCAAACAGGGGGGTCGATGAGAAACAGGAAAATTCACCCTTTGTGTTTCTAGAAAAGGTAGATGAAAAATTGAGTGGATTTTCAAAGAAGGATTTGTCCTCTCTGTGGCTAGATGATGGACTGAAATCAGGTGTGTTCTGTGAATGATCAACAATGGGTGCATCCATAAATGGAGATACACATGAGAAATCAGGGATGGCAGAATCACCAAAGATGTCAGGAAAAAATGGAGGAGGTGCAGATAGAAGGGAATCATCATTCGCCGTAGGTTGATGCTCAGGCTCTTAGTCATACTCTTCATGAATGACAATGTAGGTTGGTTGGGCAACACCAACTCCTTCGATAGCTTGATCCTAGTTCACAACAGGTGTAGAGTCTAGAATGGAAGAACACACGATGGTGCAATCTGGAGGATCGACAAAACACAAAGACAAAGGTTGAGGTAAGACATGTATGTGACAACCCATGGGCTTCAAAACCAAATCTACACGAAAATTGAGAGAAGTGATGTTGGGAGGATGTGATAGTTGAACGGATGTGTATGCATGTTCTCCCACATCACTTTGTAGTAGTGGAGCTATTTGATGAGGGAATGACAGACAATCACTTGTGACAATGATCGTGTTTGTTTGTGATTGCGCAACTCCATCACTGAAGTATGCTAAGCGAGGTTTTAACTTGAACTTATTCTCAATATTGAGAGATTTGGTGAGACAATATTCAAATATGTCCATGAGAGACTGGAATTTCATCTGAATTTTCGGAGCTTCAAACTGCAACACATGGAAACGAACCCAAAAATCCATAGGCAATTCTTAAAGGGTCTTCCATTGTTTTAACAATTTTTTTTCAAGAGGTTCTGGATCAAAATGATGGAAAGTAGATTCAATGAGATAACAAAACTTCTCAAGTGAGTGCACGCTGCCGAGTGGCAAACTCCAGCATGACTATTGTGGGGAGTCATGAAGTGTGTACGCAAGCATCAGGCTGGCCTCTTCATCAAAGAAGTCATGTACATCATCAAGAAATGCATAGAATCCTTGTAAGTGCATAGGCCATACCACTTCGCCTTCACCATCATACGGGAATTCGGACAAGAGGTTAGAAAACTCCCTTGTGATATTGAGAGGTTCGACATGTGGAAAACATCGCAGAGGGATGAGTTTGATAATATCCATCATAGATGTATGAAGACTTAAAACACGATGAGAGGAAAATTTAACGGTGCTGGAACTGCCAACATGTCAGGGGATCTCCTAGGTAAGAAGCCCCAAGTAGATCTCAAACCGTTTGGTGTAGGAGTCCAAGTAGTGGGTCGTACGGTATTGCCTTGACCGTAGTTGCGTGCATAGGTAAGTAAGATTTCCTTGTTGGTAGCAAGGGTGTGACATGCACAACAAGCCAAGGAAGGTGCATGAATGGTTCTAACACACAGAAGGCGGAATGAGTGAGCCCCTTGGAAACTTGTGTAAACACGTAGCTTGGAAGGGAACACATGAGCAAAGATGCATCACGAACTGGAAGGCAAGCGAACCAACAATCCAAAGTGATGGTTAAACCAACAACACATCTTAGTAAGATTCATACATACATATATAGAAAGAGTCTATACATACATGCGTAACCAAACATATACATATATCATTAGAGTAACCAAGACAACTGAAATACAATAACAACATATGCATGAAACGTGATGGCTCTGTTATATTAAGAAGTGAAAGTTCCAATCATATAGTACAACCATGACCAACCACTAGACTCAATAACGGAACGTTACAGTCACTTCCACCTACTCATCCAAAGAGATGTACTAGCCTTGCATTGTGGAGAAGCCAAGGCTCGTTACAATACTCTCCAAGTTTTCTCTAAGATACTCCTATCGGAAGCTTTGCTACCCAAAAGCCTCTACGATGAGTTATGAGGTACTATAAATAGAAAAGGGCAGGGTGACCCTTTACATTCCCCTTTGTGACTGTTCACCTACCTTCATGACGCTTCAACTACTTTATGAATGTTACATTCAACTATCGACACTTGGAATTCCACTTTATAAGATGTTACATACAATCTACACATGTACCCATGTGAGACAAAATGGCTTGAGCAAGCCATGCAAGACATCACTAAGACTCGAACAAATGTGGAAAGACCAACTCTTCGACATCCTCATGATGGTCGATGGTGGTGAACTGATGCCAAGCTTCGTAGTCCACGATGGTGTCAGTCTACTTTGTGGTGAAATATTTCTAGAAATGAACTCTTTCCTCTGTTGCATAGTACACTGATTTGCCTCTTTTGTCCAACTCATCTGATAACATGCACATCATTATCTTGAGTGCGGCTAGACAAACAACATATTGATGCACAGTGTCTGCGTTGATCGCCAAGTCTACGCTTGTGGCTATGTGCATCAACTCGTAAAAGTACGTGTCCAGCTCCAGTCGGACTTTGTTCTTTGTCTTTGCCTCCTTGAGTGTCCCAATAGATGGGATCGCATGCGTGTACACAACAAAATCCATGCTTCTGAACACCCATGCATGGGAAGTCAACAAACTGGTGATGCGCTGCAAGAGTTCCTCATAGTTTCGGATCTGACTTCAAATGCGTGCCTTCAACTCAACTACCTTGGGCTTCATCAACTTGGGCAAGTGTAACGGGGATACCTTGTATCTCATTTTCCATGTTTTCATGCAGTCGACAACAGTATGCAAATTTTAAAAGATATGTGCTCTCCTAGCACAACGCTGCTGCCAACAGTTGAGATGGACAACCGCCTTATGAACAGTACCAAATTTGGAATACAACATCCGCATGACTGTCTCAAGGGATGATACTTCATCCAATATCTCCTTCCTCAAATCTGCTCTAGCAGATGTTTTAACATGTTCTCCTCCCTGCTTGGCCTTCTGTAACGCCTTAGCCATTCTCTGCTATCAAGAAGCAAACACTCGATCTGGTGGCTTCGACATATGCTCTAGTAGCATTGGCCAATGCTGCTAGATGCTTGCACACATAAGATACCATCACTCATTCCTCAAACTGTGCAGGAGATGTGGACATCTGGAGTGGACACTCTGCACAATTGCACAACTCTATCTCGTGACTCGTCGAATGATATGTTGTGCATCTTTTCTTCTGGATTGTCTCCAAGGATCTCAGTGTCTCCTTGGTCGCTCAAGACTTTCTCTGCTTCCAGATCTGGTGAAGCGATGGGTCGACCTCTTGGTTGTAAGGCATGAGTTCGATGACTTGTTCTAACTCTGGCTGCTCCATCTCCATATCCATCTACTCAAGTATATATTTAATCTCTTGAGTGAAGTCCTAATCATGTGTCTGCTCACCCTGTCTGCTTTGTGCCAGCTGCTCGGATGAGTCTACAACTTGTATGGGCGCAATTTCATCAATTTGTGCATGTTGTGCCCCTCTACTGTGTCTTGCCCTGTTGCGCTTCCTTCTCCTTTCTGCGCAGCTCTTGTTCTTCCCAGAGTTGTTGCTTCAGCTCTTGCAACTCCTTGACTGTTTCCTCCATCCTCTGTTTATCTCTCTACCTTTGTGCGTTTCTCTTGTCGCGATGTCGCCTCTTCGCCTCTATCACCAAAGCTGCTTTCTCCACAAGTGGGTCCACTTTGAACTTGCAACTTTGTTCTTCCTATGCGCTGTCAACAATCTTTCTCTTGCCTTTGTCATGCGCAGTTATGTTACCCTCTGCTGCTGTTGATGATGGTGATCTCCTAGATGATGCTTCACTGCTTTGCTAACCATTCCATAGCGATGCCGACCAATTCATTGGGCCTGGAGAAGTTGTGACAATATCTCCATGGGTATTCCTCATCTCAATGACACACCCTGTGGATCCAAGGGAATTTCACTCTTGCACAGTGATCCTTTACAAAGCAATGCGGGTCATACAGATTGAAGGTTTTGGTTCTGGAAGTAATCTTTTGACCTCTTTTGTCTCGGCATTAACATGCTCGAGATTCCATATCTCATATAGCTCGATTCGCAACATAAGAGTGGGCTAGGGTGCCTTCTTCTTCTGATGCAACCTAGCTGATAGTCCTATCGAGATGTTGTACGACACTTCTTGCATGGCGAGCTTTTCCATGGAAAAATTTAGTAAAACAGGGGGAGGCTTCTCCACGATGTACATCCTATGAAGGTGCCAAAAGGTGAGGCATACCAATATGCGATGTCGATCAATGCCTCCATTGTTGCCTTCGACATGAAAGGTGGATCCTGCTCAAATATTATCTTGTACATTGGGGTGACAAAATGGTCTGACAATTGTGTGATGACCCCACAGACGCTGTATTCGGAAAATAGTTTGAAAGAAGTATGTACAATTGTTTCCGCTAATTTCCATGCCCACTTCACGCTTGGGAAATTCTGATGGGCACAAATTTCACCCAATATCTACGCGGAGATGTATATTTCTGCTTGTTGACCTTTGGGCGGCTGTTGAGCTCTTGTTACTTATTTCTTCAGCCTATGAGCCAACATGTCAGACCAGTTGCATGGTTTTCCTTCACTGGCTAGTTGGTCCAACGCGATCACCCAACTGCGCGGGAAGGTCTCCATGCTCTCTTGGCCGTACAAGCAACATGCAAAGGTGACCAAGTACTGATATGCCTTTCACAATATCTTCATCTTATAAATCTAGTTGGGTATCATCCTGAACTTGGCTGGATCCTTCACCCATCTCTTCATGATATCAATGGAGTTTGCACTGCTGCTGGGTATGCTAAAGGGTGTCTCCATTATGATCACTAGCTTCAGAAAGTGGTACATCAGTTGATAGTCCTATGCACCGAAGGTAGTAATCTCTGTCCCGTTGACACTCCTTAATACCATCGTCTCGTGATCAGTGTGCGAGACAATCCAATGTATCATGTCCATGCATGGAAACGCGGCATACCTGCATGCAATCCAGTACAAGCCAGACTTGTGAATGTTCACATAGACCCTACGGTCTTCAAGATCTTCCTCAAATGTGCCTGAGAATGCATTATTGATGTCCTGCCATTTCATATTGATGTCTTTGTCTACGATCATCTTGGTGTCTTCGTAAATTGACTAACTCATAGTCACTTTCTCAACTTTATCTCCATTTGCGCTTCCGTTGGTCTCCTTCGACCCTTCTCTCTTGGAGGCCATTGAACTCGAACTGCTGAGAGACAGACGAATGCGTGCTATACCTGGAGACATTGTGACATGCATGGAAATAAATCTATTAGTTGAAAACCAAAGCAAACATGAGGAATGACCTGCAACATAACCAGGAGATTGATGGAAAAGATTGCACAATTTTCACCGAGAGGCTGGGAGACTGATTGCTAGAACAACGCAAAAGGAAGTCCAAACTATTGGGAGGCTGGTTGACTATTGGAATTGCGCAATGCGCAATCCAGGATGACTTGCTGGGTGCTAGATTGTGCAATGCACAATTTCAGTCAGCAAGGCATGTAGGCCCAAGGACTGTATTGCACAATTTTTTGGGCTAGTAGAGAATTGCCTCTCAGAATTGCACAAATAAACCTTGGAGGACAATGTCTATCCAATTTTGTGCATTTTCTAGGAGGAAGGAAAAACCTTCCCTCTTAGAAATGCGCAATGTTGTCCGGGCAAGGCAGCGCTCGAGCCAAGGTTGCCCAGATCCACTGACGGGCAACTGAAAACATATGAAGATCTAAATGCATGGTGAAACTAAGTGTAAGAAATATTGAATGATCATGCATGCAAATAGTGAATGCAAGGTTCAAAAAATGGGAAAACATGCATGTGTGTGAAACGGGTCACCAAATCGGTGATCGCCAGTGCAAAACAATGTCATGCATGTGACAACAGAGAGATGCAAATGAAAACTAAAACGATGCTTGTACAGGATAACTTGCATGCAAATGACAACAAGTGTTCAAAAAAATCAAGCAGACATCACTCACACAAGCCAAAACACAAAAAGCGACCGAAATGCTGCAAAAGAAAAGTAAAGCGGACTTACCTGGAAATAGCTGAGCTTAATGTGTCGAAGACTCCTAGATTTGTTGTGGGATGTCAAACATCCAAGAACAATGTGAATAATGAGCTATGTAGTGTTCAATAAATAATTTTGAGGCTTATGACGCGCATGCCCCTAGATTTGTTGTGGGATGTCAAAGATCCAAGAACAATGTGAATAATGAGCTATGTAGTGTTCAATCAATAATTTTGAGGCTTATGACGCGCATGCCACAAATCTAGGAAAAAGCGACACTTGGAGGGTGGTTTCTAAAACGATCTTTGCATGTAACCTCCAATTGTTAAAAATAGATCCCTAAAATATAGGGATGCTTTTTGCATGTTTATTTTTTCTATTTTGGGAAAAGAATCCCATGCATGCAAATAGAGTTTGCTGGGTCCCGAGTGGAACCGGTCAAAGGCACATGCAATAGCTTGCAGCACTGGGAGAGGGATTTACACATTTTCTGGGCTGAGTTGGGCTGGTTGTCCTTGAGGGATTGCGCAATTTTTGGGGTCAGCAAGTGGTTTCTTCCTAGAATTTCCCAATTTCTAGGCTGAGTTGTAGTGCTGGGCCAGATTGCATAGTTTTCTCAAGGAAGCCTATCTGACTGTTCTGCGCAATTTTGGAGCCCAGAAGGCTGCCCAACAGATTTGCGCAATTTCTAGAGGGAAGGTTGGCTCCCCTCTAGAATTGCACAATTTTCTATGGGAGTTTCTTAGCCAGAAAATAACTTAAGTCTGGAATAGCAGCTTATGCAGAGAGTGAAGGAAAATCACATGCACAAGCTAGCAAGCCACTGAAAAAAAAATGAAGCCTATGTACTTGATAGTCCAAGACACGCTGCTAAGGATGGTTGGTAGGGAGGCTCCAAAACGAAGCTAAGGAAAATTTTTGGAAGATGGTTGTAGACGCTACAACACCTCTCTTCATTAGATCTTACTTCAAGGGGAAGAAAGGAAGTTGGGATACCTTCAACATATGAAGATGAAGCTACCAAGTACATAAGATCAACAAGGCAGGGGAATCTTATTGACATGGGGAGTAAATTTGTATGGGAAGTCAATGTCAAAGGGGGAGATGTCTTGGGGATTAAACAAAAGAAAGAAGTCTTGGAGAAGTCCCAAGGAAGTCATAGTGTAGAATTAACACCACGACAACAATCTGTATAGAGAAAAGGAAGTACATCACAAGGGGAGCATTATACAATGGAGAGATATGAGCACAAACATATTTGGTTTGTCTTCATGATGATGTTTTTTTATCAAAGGTGTTTCCATCAATGCCAAAGGGGGAGAATGTTAGAAATATGTTGTCATTGATGGCAAAGATGTCATTTAAAGTATTAATCATGATGGCACATTTGATCAGGGTTCAGGTACAACAAGATGAATGAAGATCAACTTTAAAGGTGAAAGGGTGTAGAAACTTTAAAGGCATTTCTGATGCAGAAGATCACTTCAAGAGAAGTTAGAACCCGCATATGGACAAAGCTCTGTAAGAGACTTCTAGTGGTATGTTGAAGGTAGAAAATAGCCTCCTTGTTTGAAAGCTACAACCATTCAAAGATAGGACCCCCAAAAGTCAAAGGAGGATGATTTACAATGACAAAAGGACTTAGCTAGAGTTAAATTTGGCATATGGTCAAACCTAGTGGAGCAGACTAGTGAAGGTTGCTGTTAAATAATAGGCAAAGTCAGTGACAGATCATGTTCCATGCGCTCCCATAGATACATTGTTGGCTTTGTGGGGCCCCAAGAGCACTCACATCGTAAACGTGGGGGGTGCACAATGGGCAGCTTGCCCATACCATCGATCGTTAAATCGACAAAAAAGGTGAGTTGCATGGCCCCCATCTAAACCACAAACCAACCAACAAGGTGCATGGGAACTACCAATGGTTTGGTGTAACTGTGACTACAACCATGATCGTGACCACGACATGTGATCGCACAATAGAAAGATAGCGTGGAAGGTTAAAATTATACTAATAGTAGGTGCCACCACTCACTGACAAACATATGACACATAAGTGGCACACTAGCCACACCACATAGTTTAAATGTTGAGCATGTAAGGTGATGCATCGGGCCCCATGCATCCCACTGGCGCATCAGAGATAATTCCAACTAGTCAACATGCAGAAGCATTAATATGTAGGAGGGTGTTAGAATGGGTGGTTTTCCCATACCGCTAATAGTCAAATCAATGAAGGAGGTTCATTCTAACACCCCCCCTCCTCAATACCACAAACCTCGCAATAGGGGTGTCGAAATTGGTGGTTTTTTCTAATAGGTGTTTTCACAATAATGGGGCAAGGCTAGGAAACGTGGTGAGAAGAGAAAAGGACTGGGACCCTTAGAATTTTTTATAAAGGAAAATGGAACAAAACCAAGGCTTTGAGACCCTTTCTCTCTCCTCTTTGATAGGACACATGGTAGCATCAATTGTTTAAAGATGATATCAACATAGGTGATGTGGAAGTATAGACTAGAGGACATGTCACATGTAGATTTGGTGTTTTTGGGTACCCTAATGGGTCAATTATAAGTGACACACGGACCACTCAGATGGTGCCACATGGTGATGATGACGTCAGTGTGACATCATTATGTAGGTCTGACCCCAAAGTGTTTTGAGGGTGCAATAGAAGAATAGTGGGGCTAAAATGGCTAGGACACATCACCTTGTACAACCAGGAAGAAACATCCAATCAAAGTAGAGGAGATGCATCCCCACGAGACACGTCATCCTTGTGGCATGACCTCAAAGGAAAGTTATGGTAGCAGGAGGAGAACAATGTGGTGATAACACCAGGACACACTGGCATGTACGGGTGGAGCCGATGACCAATGTGAGAAGGTGCATGGAATCCACACTAACAACACACCCCACTAAGCCTAGCCCATAAGGTTTTAAACATGCACAAAAAAAGCATTAGGATAAAAGGCACTAGGTTCCAAGCACTAGGACTTGATTCTATGGTGGCACAATGACCAAAGGCATAGGCATAGGGGCTAAGTGCTCTGGTCATAAGGTTTTGGCCATAACTTTTCGTCTTATGAGATAAGGGGCTAGAGCAAAGGGATTAAAGGGGAGATTTAGTGGCATGGACATTATTGGCACTATATTTGGAATTTTCCCTATATTTGGAGCTTAACTAAAGTTAGAACTATAGCTAAAACTCCATTTAAACTTTGATAAGTTCCAAAATAAGTAGAAATTGCATATTTAATTAGAACAACTTAGAGATTGAGTTTAGTATAGCAAATCAACGATTGAAAACTTGAAGAACAAATTAAAAAAGCTTCACAAGAGCTAGATGAAGAAAAAAATAAAGTTTATGCATGATGGTGAGGCTAGAATTTAACTGAAAATTTGAAGTGAAGAAGCCTAATTTAGCAGGAATTTTCTTTTATAAGTAGAATTGATTGAGTGAGATGGTTGTTGATTGTGAAGAGTATGATTTGAGAAGTTGTCAGTGTATATGGTGAATTTCTCAATAATAAGAGATTGTTGAAGGTGTGTTGGTGAGTCTTGAGAGGAAAATTAATTTATTTTTGAGTTGGAATTCATGGTTCTAGTGTGAAAATGAATGAAAAATGAATCATTGATGTCAAGAAAGTTGCAGCTTGCAGAATAGGGGTTGTAGCTCCTTCTAGTAGGTGCTGCTAAATATTTTAGGGTTGTCACTCCATTAAGTTGTAGCTAATAAGTTAGGGATTTGTAGCCAGAGAAATTTGTAACAACAAGTTGTAGTTTGCCTTGTGAAGGAATTGCAAAAAAAATGAATAATTTGTGTACTATTTGTGCTAGTTATTTTGATTCTTGTCATGCTCATATGTATTAATTGTTGAGGTATTTGTTGGTGTCCTAATGTCATTGAAAGTGAAATAAAGTTTTAAAATTCCTACAATACTTATTCACCCTCCTTCTTAGTATCGCCCTAGTTTCTAACAGAGGGAACTTCAAAAATCAACCATCATAATTAATGAAGAGAGAAAACCCTTATATAGGTTTGAGCTCCATAGTAATTTATAATAAAATAATAATATCCATTACCAAAACCTTATATCTGTCATGTTGAGTGGAAAAGAAACAATATGCTCCAATTAACAAGAAAAAAATACATAAAATAATGGTAGTCAACCCACGTGTGCCTCTAATAAAGAATGCTCCATTAAGGAAAGATGTATTCATTAAAGAGTGAATAAGACCATGGCATACTCCAATGTCATCCATAAAATACTCCAAGAAAAGTCACTCCAGCAATATATCCTCAATAAATGTGCAAACTACAACCTTGAAGTGGCATATGATACTTGAAATTGTCCCTCATGACAATTTTGAAAACACCATACTTTCATCAATATATGTTCGAATTTCAATTGTAACCATAATTATGAAATGTCATGACTAGTTTGCATCTAATGACATGGATCTAGTAGAAATATAACCCCCCCATCAAAATATAATTTATCTGAAATTTAGGGGGGCCTCCACAATGAAACCCTGCGTTTAGAGTTTGAATCCTCCTAGATGTTAAGCCCAACATAAGCCCCGTGTTAACCTCAAAACGCCTTATTAATCTATAGATATTGAGTGATTACATTTATGTTATTGTATTATTATGTATTATAGAACTTTTCATGGTCCCATTTTATTGTAATTGTACCCTTTGTCTTGTATATATTGTCTTATACATTGTATTCATCATAAAAGGAGGTTCCCCCTCAAATAAGATTGTAATTATTGGTTTTTTTTTTTTTTTGTTAAGCTACAGGGTTGTAACATTCCTTACCACCCCATTTTCCTAACCTAGGCAAGGTGGAAGTTGCTACTTAGTCCTAACCCAACTTCCATGGTCTTTTCATAGAGATGGGGTTACAAAAATTGTCAAATTTCGGCTTCCCCGAAACTAAAAATAGATACCACCATTGCAATTAACTTATTGAGAGCCTTCCAATGATATGAATTTTATCTTAATCTGACTTGGAGATAAAAAAAATTATGGCCATTTAATGTTTGAACTTAATAACCTTGCCATGTCAGTGAGGCACTGCCATGTGGCATCCACATGGCCACCCATGTGATGCTCACATGACAGACCAACCTCATTTGGTAGGTCTAGGTCATCACACTTTTCCACTAACTTGTATCCATGGAACTTTGCCCATCATCTTCTCACTTTGGCTCACCAAACCAACCCTTAACTTGGTTTGAAACCATGTTCACAATATAACAATTTTCATGGTATTTCGGACCCATAGTGCTAAAGTACTCAAACCCCCTGGGTGGGAAAAACTTTTATCGTCATTTGTTGGGGACCATTCCCATTCCCTAGGCCCATTAAACATAACCTCCCCTTCCATACACGCTAAGGCAATGAGGGATCCCTTAATTCTGAGATAGCATCATGCTAACATCATCCATAGATGACATCATGATGACCATGTGAGCGTCTCCAAGGATGCCATGTGTCACTAATTTTCAAGCCATGTGGCCCTCCAAAGGGCCTCTATCAACTTGCAAGTGTCATGCCATATGCATGCCATAGTACATATGTTTCCATGTCACTTTCCACCTCATCCTATAGCTTAGGTCCCATCGGGGCCCGATTTCACATATAAAACACAAATTTCTCCATTATAAGTCTTAGGCATTATAGTGGATCCTTTGGCCTTCATGTAGCTCACCTTGATCCCTTTCGATGCAATGTTAGGAGTCAAATTTCCCAAAGCCCGTGATCCTAAGACATGAATATGTCCACCTATTAATGGGAAATACTACATCCCTCCCCCTCACCTTCTTGCCGACAGATGAGGCGAAGTTGAGGCCCTCCAAGGGCCACAATGCAATATATATATTATATATAATATATATAATAATATATATATATATATATATATATATATATATATATATTATATATATATATATATATATATAAAAACAAGAATACCTTTGAGAATTAGATAAATTTGGGTTATCCCTCCTAAGCCATATTATCAATATGGACACCCTTTAACACTTAGATGCATTTGTGCTATTTCTCTTGAACTATAATGGAAATTAACACATTCATGTTATTCGGGAGGAATTATTTCTTTACACCATTCAAGATCCTAAGGCCATTTAATAATGAGCATTTCATTATAGGAAATTAACCAGTTAAACAAACATTCCTCATATCTCTCTCATCACGACAATAAATAGGCATGAATACAACAATACACACAAGAGAATACATTCCTCATCAACAACACAAGTTACACATAGAAATAGAAATAAACATTTACATTTCATTAATATGCAGTTGTATAACCGAGAACTTATCTTATGAAAATAGAAGATTGGCAATTAAGAGTGGGACTACAACTTTCTTATAGTTAACCACCTCGAGCTAGGTTAAGAGCCTAAGGAGGAGTGCTCAAGGGAAATTAAACCAACAATCCACTGGCACAGGGAGTCTAGAGAGTACACCATCCCTAATCATGTGAGCACGATAATGATGCCTCAAGTGTCTCCACCCTAAACCGAGAATCCAGAGCACATCTGAATGGGGCCTTTTGTGAGTAGAATTATTTAAATATCTCTCTTCTAGATCCATAACATAAATGTTTTGATTATCGATGCATTTCGAACCAACCAATGTCATTCATCATCAGGATAATTAAATGAAGATAATCTCATCCAACAGGGGTATAAAATGAGGAAGGAGTCAAAGAACTAAAAGACTAGGTCAAAAGTTAAAAAAACTAACTGTTAGAAAAAATAAATTTATTATATAAAATCTCCAAATTCAATAATAAATGTAATAATAAAATATTTAATAAAAAATAATAAAGATCAAAAGTAAAATAGAGATAAAATAATTATAAAGTTATAAGTAATAATTAATTATTAGTCTTTGATGTATTTGATTATAAATAATAAAATAAATAATATATATATATATAATATATATATATAAGATAATTATATCATATATAATATATATAACTAATAGAGGTCCATTAGGACTAAAAATATAATACATTAAAATGATATTAGAAAATAAAAATGTTGAACTTTCCTTGGCACTCAAAAATCTGGTTTGGGTAATAGAATCTCAAACACAAACACACCCAAATTCCACAACAATACTACTTTGCATAGTGGAAAACAATAGCAATGAATAAACTCATACACAAGACACAACTTTTTCAACTCAACTTCCTTATATTAAAAATCTTTAATACAACAGTCTAGGGCTCTCATACCAAGGATCACAACCTTTTAAATCAACCTGTTACAACATAACTAGGGTAGGTATCAACAACAACTATGATAACCAATCTTCCATGAACAAAGTACAACTAACCTACTTGTTGATGTGGCATATTCCTAAACTCCTTTTAGCCCATGTACCTTGAACACATTTGCTGGTCCTTTTGCTTCCCAATCTGCAGCTCCTCAATCTACCTCTATTAGTTAGAAAAACTCTTTATGTCAGTAAACATAGGACCAAACAAATCTACCCTAGAGCTACTCCTTTTTCCTTCAAGGTATGCAACACATATGTCTTCAATATGCCCACTACTTTCTTCACTGCTATTGCACAAATGACAAGTCTTAGGGCAATGGAGGCTGCACACTTTCCACTGAAGATGACCACCACAACTCCACTACACTAGGTTTGATTCACTATTCCTCTTGGATTCCATTTTCTCCTTCAAAGGATCAACCTCTAATATCCGAATATCTTGTGCTACTAACAACCTTCTATTCCTTCACAAGGTTTACTTTAAGGCACAATATGAAAACTACTAATAGTCCTCTAATTTTTTCTTACGCTGCCACCAAATATGTCCAAGTCTTGACCATCAACCTAACATCAACATCAAACATGTAAGGAGAGATATCATACCTTTTGATGTCAATTACTGTCCCAAGTTCTTGGACATGCACATGCACCAAGGTCTATAATCTTCGACCCTAGTTAGTTTTTCCTATAGTAGTTGCTACAATCCTCCTAATTGGCCTCTTATTGCTCCAAAAACATGTGTTCAACCCTCTTCTAACAATTTGTCCACATTTTTTGAGCTTGGAGTCCACTTGACCCACGTTCCAACTTCTTTTAGGTCTTATGAATCTTCAAAACCAACCTACAAGATCTCACCCCTTCTTCCCAAGAGACGCAAAACTTATGTAGCCTATTCTTAATAGAATTAGCCCAAAAATATTGCACATAAATAATCCATATTTAATCCTCCAACCCTCTGCCAAACTTGGCCTATATCAAACATAGAGAAGTCTCTAAAGCTTGACTCCTTCACTTGATAAGGCTCCTTTTGGCTATGGATGGTTTAGATCTCCTTATCCTTATGCGTGATGCACTTGTGATGTGTCAAATGAGGTCTCATTATTCTTTATTTATATGTTTCTAAGGGTTGCAATGACTAGCCCTTTCTAGGGCACTTGTACAAGCCAATCGACTTGTCTTCTTGTCACAAGCCTGCTACACATAAATAAAAAATTCATTTCTCTCATTTGAGAATACCTCCCTTGGTTACCTTAGTAGCCCATTTATCTAGTAAGGTTGCCACACATACTAAAAGGGTCAAACCTCCAAAATGATGCTTGGTTTCATGCCCGCAATTTTGAGTGCAAAACCCACTACTTGGATACTTCACCCAAAAAGATATTTTGTGGTGCCAACTCACACAAGCCTAGTACCCTAGGCTATGGAATACCTCCCAAGATACAAAAATAAACAATCCCTCTTAGCAAGGGAGGTACTTCAACCACTAGAAAGTATCTCATCATCGTCATCATCATCACTAATGGTGACACTAGCCCAACTCATATTTCTCACCACTCTAGAATACCTTGAAGAATGAACTACGCTCGTCTCGGTAGTGTCTCGACCACGAGAATTGTCCTACTTCTTCTTCTCCTGAAATGGTTTAAGGCCATCCCATGGTTCCTTATTTCTAGTTGTAGAAGTACCCTTATTCCCAACTAACCACGTGCTCTTCTTGGCTTGCACATTATCCCTCTCAACTTGCATACTCCTACTAGAACTTGGCTCCCTCTGAGCCTCATGAACTTTCACCTGCTCCTACTTGCCATGATCTATGGGATTTCCCGTTAGTCAGTATAGACCATGCTCCCTACCTCTGATTACCACTCCAACATAGTTAGATCCTTTGGGCTTGGGATTCACTTTCCCATCCTGAAAAATCACTTCAAACCATTTCTTCTCAATCACTAACAAATAAAATATGTTATATCAAAGCTCTAATACAAACAGTGCATCTTGAACTTGCATCATTTGACTTGACTTCATCTTGAATGGCATGACCCCTAATCCTCTAATCTCCTTCTAACTCTTGTTTCCCACCATCATGTGCAACTTCGAGTCCCACTCAGTTAGAGTCTCAAACACATCACACAAACCTATGATTTTCTTCAATGCACCACTATCCACATACCTTGCAGTATTATTGATGGTACCACCAGAAAAATGAGATACTAGAGAAAAATATTCACTCTCCAATCTTCTTAAGAGATCATCCAGCTCAAAATAAGTGGCAACACCTGTTACCTCCTTCCCCTTCTTCTTCTCATTATCTCCCTACTGCTTCTTCCGACACTTCGTTGAATAATGACCACACTCACCACAACCAAAACACTTCAACTTAGTCAAGTCCCTTGGCTTTCCCTTCATTCTCCCTGCAAGAGCCATGCTATAATATGATGTCTTCTTCTTTGTATGAAGGTCCTCATATCACAGTTCCTCTTAAATTAATTCATCCAACAACCTATTCCAGTATGTCAACTTCTCTATAGCAATGATCCCTTTGATGAAGATATTTCATTCCTCAGTGAACCCTTTCAAAGAAATGCTCACCATCTGAGAATCCAAAACAGACTCTTTGATGGTAGAAACCTCATCTCAAACTTGAGACAATATTGTTAGATACGATGCAACTGCTTATCCATCCAACATTTTGGTGCTCTTCAACTTGTACTTTAATATTAGTAGCTAGTTCTCATTCTTGTTCTAGAACATATCCTGAAGATATTTCCACATTTCATGGGCACTGCTCTTCCCTGACAGATGAGGTATCAAATTAATCTTGACACCATCTAGGGTGATTAACTTGGCCTTCATATACAAGTCCTCGTACACTTCCAACTCTTTAGTGTCAGTTGGTTTCTTGATCTCATTGATACAAAATGGTACATCTTGTTGACCATCAAGACTAACTTAATCCTTTCCTTCCATGAAATATAGTTAGTCAGTCCATCCAACCTATCCTCATATCGCAAACCACCCAATTTTTTTTCCATTTCTATTAGTCCTTCAACAATAGTGGAACCAAATCCCTCTTGAGTTGTACGCTGTGTTGTGCAACCTCTGATTCACTATCCCTTCAAAGTTACTTTGATACCATGTTGAAATTTTCTTGGCACTTAAGAATCTGGTTTGGGTTTTAGAATCTCAAACACAACCACACCCAAATTCCACAGCAATACTACTTTTCTTAGTGGAAAACAATAGAAGTGAGCCAACGCATGCATAAGACACAAATTTTTCAACCCAACTTAGTTATCTTAACAATATTTAATACAACATCCTACGAATACCATGCTAGGGATCATGGCCCTTTACAATCAACCTAATACAAGACAACTCAGGCTAGGTTTCAACAACTATGATAACCAATCTACCCTGAACAAAGTACAACTGACCTACTTATTGATGTAGCATGCTCCTTAGCTCCTTTCAGTCCATGTGCCTTGAACACATAATGTTGGTGCTTTTGCTTCCAAATATGCATCTCCTCAATCTTCCTTTATCAATCAACACAACTCCTTTAGGTCACTAAACATAGGCCCAAACAACTCTGCCCTCTAGTTTCTCCTTTGTACTTCAAGGTATACAACACATAGGTCTTTAATCTCCCCACTACTTGCTTCATTATTGCTCCACAAATGACAGGTCTTAAAGAAATGGAGGTTTCCCACTTTCCACTGAAAATGACCATTGCAACTTCACTAAAATAGGGATGGTTCGATATACCTCTTAGCTTCCATTTTCTCCTTCAAAGGATGAATCTACGGTCTCCAAAAATATTGCTCTACTAAAAAACTTCTAGCCCTTCACAAGGTTGTACTTCAGGGCACAATATGACAACTACTAATAGTCCTTCAATTTGTTCTTAATCTACCACCAAATTTGTCCCAATTTGGACCATCAACTAGCATTAAAGTTAAACATGGAAGGAGAGATATCATACCTTTGGACATCAATTATTGTCCCAACTTTTTGGACATGTGCATGAACAAAGGTATACAATATTTGGCCCTGGTTATGGCTTCCTATAGCAGCTACTACAACCCTCCTTCTCGGCCTCCTATTTCTCTCAAAATCTGCACTCAACCCTCTTCTAACAAGTTGTCCACCTTCGTTGTGCTTTGAGTCTACTAAACCCCTATTCAAGCTCCCTTTTAGGCCTTAATACCCTCCAAAACCAAGTTACAGGAGATCAACCCTTATTCCCAAGAGACACATAACTTTTGTATCCTCTTCTTAAGATAATTAACCCACAAATCTTGCATAGAATAAATATAGATTTCATGCTCCAATGCTCTTCCCAACTCATGATCTAGATCTTGGGGGGAGGCCCTCAACATCTGAAAAATTAAAATGCTAGAAAAAAAAATGAGAACACACAATAAACAAAACCTCAAATAATTTTTTTTAATTAAAAAGAGAGGAACAGTAAGCTACATTGTGGTGGACAATTTGTCCATTTACAAAATAAGGCTTGTTACTTATAGCATTTTTGAGTTACAATACCATGGGTAAATTCTGTGGGAGGATAAATACCATGGGTGGATGCCACTTTCCATTCAGATCATTCATCCCCTCTTAAGAATAAATTATCCCCATTGCGTGAAGTTCCCTCCTAAGAAGCCTTTGTTGAATATGAAGAGCCACTAAAGAGAATAGTTTGTGTGGTTGACTCATAACCGTGATGAATGAAGATCCAAGGATAGAGATACCCTGTAATGATTTTGACCAAGTACTATAATGATAATGTGCATTATAGAAAATAGACTTCGATGAAGCATGGGTTTGTGGATGACCCATAAGAATGGCAAACAAATATCTAAGGATAAAGATAACTTGTAATGCTTGTGACCAATTGTGATACTGACAATGTGCGACCTAGAAAATGGACTTCGATGACAAGGGTTTTGTGTTGTTGACCCATAACCTTGGGCTTTTGGGTGACCGATAACCATGATGAATGAGGGTCCGATGATAGAGATACCCAATAATGCTTGTGGGCCAACTGTGAGACTGATAATACATGGCCTAGAAAATGGACCTTGAGATAACTTTCCTTTGTGTCTTCTTGGTAGAAATATGGTGGCTTATCTTTGTAAATTATGGCTATCCAATTTCACATTTTTTTTTTTTCATTGTTGTGATCTGATAGTCTCACCATGACATAAATAGGGGTAGAAGTGTGCTTCACGATAGTCATGAAAGATAACCCTATCTCCGTGGGCACCCTTGGTAGATAAAACGATATAGGGAGACAAATATGTCTCTGATGTCACCAAGGTGCAGTAGAATACACTTTAAAGTGTCATTCCTGCATTAAGAGGTATTGAACCATTGAACCTATTGTGGGAAAGGTCAACGATCCTTAATTTTCCTTCTAGAAATTGGCCCTTGGTGGAGGTTTAAATGGATATCCAGAGTTTTGAGATTTTGCAAGTTGCATATCAATGTTTTTTTTGGCAAGTTGAGCAAAAAAAGGCACCCCAAAATTGTTGGAAAAAACTTGGGAATTCTTTCATCTATGCCATGACCAGCAAGGGAGAGCTTGAAATTATAGAATTAAATATCCAAGGTTTGGAGATCATAATGCTCTGACAATTCTTGTAGAAGGTTGCCTAAAATGTTGTTGTGAGAGATATATAGAAATAGAAACTTGGAAATCTTTCCATCATATTTTGTAATTGAACTCGATGGCTTATTATCATTCATGTAGAGTTGTGTCTGGGTCAAGAAATGTTCCCCTTGAAGACAAGAATTAGCTTGAGTGATATTGTTGCCCTTCGGATAACCATATCAAGATCATCTCAAATAGTACATCATCACCTTCTAGTTTGAAGCACCTTGATTGTTCAACATAAAGTTTTCTACGTACATATTGTAATTCCTTAATTAAATTCTCATGTGTAGCATGTGCTTTACTATGACTTTGCCTGAGGCTAGAGTTCTTTGTTTGCACAGTTAAAAGTGCGGCTTCCAAGTTCTCTTTCTCTGCTTTTAATGTTGCTATATTTCATTTTCTTGTTTCATCATTCCCTTGATGCAACGACTCTGAATTTTATTCTTCCATACTAATCTCCCTAACTTTGATTTCTTACACCATAACTTCAGCATTTGGACAACTGATCCCATCCAATTTTGGCACTACTGGATGTATTGCATAAGTAGTTGTTGGATGTACTACATAAGTAATTGTTGTTGATGCAACCACAATGACTACTACCGTGGATTCTAAAATCTTAGGCTATGTTGTCCCCTTGTGACTTGGTTTTAAAATGTGTACCTAGTTGTTATATCTTCCATTATGCCCACCAAAATAAATTACAATATCTTCTCCATTAATTAAAGTGGAGACAAGACTCAGGCAATACCCTTCCTTACATAGTTGTTACCACATACCAAACAAGCTTAGACATATTTAAAACCAATGTTGCAGACACACCACTCTTATTATCTCCAGCACCTACAATATACTATTTTTCACCTATTGTTACACTAACATGTCCAGTCTTAGGAGTCAGTAGATGACCCTATAGTTGCGGTTGAGACCACTCCAAAGTTTGAAAATCAAGGACATGTAGATTGTTGAAATATGTAGAATGAGAACCACTTCAAAAGACCAAAATATGTCTATCTATGTGAACAACAACAATGTGATTAAACTTTAGTGTTGGAGGCATGCCCATAGCTTCAATAATAGCATCCCATGACATCATTTCCAAATCAAGAATATGGAAATAATTTAGAAGATTCCTCTTTGATTTATCTCAACCAAACATAACAAAAGTAGGCCCAACAAGATTCACTGATTTCCCTCCACGTGCCAAAGGTGGTTTTCCATATGACTTCAATATAGACCATGTATATCTCTCTCTATAGAATGCACTAATTGTCAATGTATTAGAAGAATATTCAGTGCGCCCACTCAAATAAAGAAGTTTGATGCCCCATCAAACCAAACTATGACCATCACAAGGAGGTAAAATTCCTTGAGAAGAAGCTTCAACAAAGGGTGGAGAGCTTATATCCAACTTTGATTTAATCTTAGACCACCTAAAAGTATTTAGATCTAGCATCTGAATATCATTTAGATAACTTCCATTACAATTACCTCCAATAACATACATTTTTCCTTGCACCACTTCTGTTGCATGCTCATAGAAAACTATTGGGGGCCGAGAAGATAAGGTCAGTGCAAGCGACTAGTCATAAGCTAGATCTTCCAGTAAAATATCCTTATTTTCTTCCTCAACAAATTATGCATTTTCTTTTGGAATCCCATTTGGAGCTAAGAAAAAATTCATTTGAAGTAGAGGCTATTAATGGATTATGGACCACTCGCTATGCTCCATGAGGTTATAGCCTTGAGGCTTAAGGGAATTGAAAGGTCCAACTATTTCCTGTTGATAAAGGGTGTAGAGAAGCAAAGGTGTTTCATTCGAAAATATCTTAGAAGGATCAATGGATTCACCAAATCTAACATAAGAGACTAATGTGTAGAATCGATCTAGATACGAAAGGGAAATGGAAGTCTAAACATAAGTCCCCCAAGTGTGGCCCAAGTTACCAGATCCATTAGAACTTCAACATACCTGAGTTTGAGGATTCGATCATATAGGCATCATAACTATTTTGTGAAAATGTGGTTGATATCCGAAAATAAAAACAACTAATTAAAAATAACACCTGCATGACACAAGCTCAACGAGTGCTCATTCTTAGCATTTTGTGGGTTACGTGAAAAGTTTCCAAAATGCTACATATCGAAACAATTTATGGTATGAAGCATACACATTCACCTTGGAAACTCAAATAAAATCCCCACTATCATGGAATCACAATTCGCTCTGATACCAATGATCCTAATCTTAAGGAGAGGCTCTCAAGATCTGAAGAAAATGAAATGCCAGAAAAAAAGGAGAACACATAGTAAACAAAACCACAAAGAAACTTTTTTTAATTAAAGTAGAGGGGAACTATAAAAGCTACATTGTGGTGGAAAATTTAGTCTTTGACAAAATGAGGCTTGTTAATTATAGCCTTTTTGAGTTACAATACCATGGGTAAATTCCATGGGTGGATAAATACCATGGGTGGATGCCACTTTCCATTTGGATCAACTCGACCTATATCAAACACAAAAAGACTCCAAACCTTGACTCCTCCTTCACTTGATAAGGCTCCTTGTAGTTGCGGTTGGTTCATATCTCTTCCTCATGTGAAATGCACTTGTGATGTGTCAAATGAGGTCTCAATATTGTTTATTTATATGTTTCTAAGGGATGCAACAACTATCCCTTTCTAGGGCACTTCTACAAGCCAGTCGACTTGTCTTCTTGTCACAAGCCCGCTACACATAAATAAAAAATTCATTTCTCTCATTTGAGAAGACCTCTCTTGGTTTCCTTAGTAGCCCCTTGCTCCATTGAGCGTGCCACACCTGCTACAAGGATCCAACCTCCATAATCATGCTTGGATTCACGTCCACAACTTTGGGTGCAAAACCCACTACTTGGTTGCTTCGCCCATAAAGAGCTTTTGTGGTGCCAACTCACATAAACCTAATACCTAGGGCGGTGGAGTACCTCCCAAGTTGCAAAACTCAACAAAACATATGTTAATGGAGGCTTTTGTGAGTAGAGTCATTCAAAGATTTGCCTTCTAGATCAATCACATAAATCTTTTAGATTGCTGATGTGTTTCGAACTAACTAATGTGGTTCATCTTTAGGACAATTAGATCAGATCTAAAATTAATTGTCAAAACTAGGAATAAATATACAATACTTTAAAATGGTATTGAATAATTATAAATTAAGTTTAAAGAAATCAAAATTTAAAGAAAACCAAAAATAAGAAAATAAATAGGAAAATAAATAATAAGTTTATAATAAATGGATATAAAATATATAATTAAGTCAATATTAAATTAAGACTAATAATAATAATAAAATCTTAAGTATTAATAATAAAAATTCTATAAAATTTATATTACGTATTTCTATAAATAAAATTATAATAGATAATAAAATTAATAGAAATATTAGCTAGGGTAAAATAAATTAGAGAATAATAAAAACAAGGGAAATAAAATTTTAAATTAGTTTTGAGGATGAGATTCCACAATTTTTTAATTAGTATTTTTATAAAAACAAAAAAATAAAGAAATAAAATGAAACAAAAAAATAAATAAATTAGAAAAAATACTAAAAGTTAGAAAGATTAAAACTAAGAAGAAGAATGCTTCGAGGAAAGAGTAAGGATCCAATGTTTATTGATTCCCCAACCATCATCCTTGTTAAGATTGTTGGTTGCTCACTTCTCTATCTCGATGGTCTCCCTGAACTTTTTGTGATGATAATGAGAAATCCTAATAAGGACACAAGCATCCTCGATACAAATATGATGCTTAGTATTTTAGAGAATGCAAAGACTAAGCATCATATTTTTATCAAGGATGCTCGTGTCCTTATTAAGATTTCTCATTATCATCACAGAAAGTTCAGAGAGGCCATCGATATAGAAAAACGAGCAGTCAACAATCATAACAGGGATGATAACTAGAGAATCAGTGAACATTGGATCCCTACATTCTCTTCGAATCATTATTCTTAGTTTTAATCTTTCTATATTTTAGTAATTTTTCTAATTTTTTTTTATTTTTTTTTATTTCATTTTATTTTATTTTACTTTTATTAATAAATAATAAATTTTATTTCTTCGTTCTTTAATTTAGGCTAATATTTATATTTTATTTTATTATTATAAAAAATATTGTTATCATTATGTTATTTCTATAGAAAAAAAATAGTATGAATATCTTATTATATTTCATGTTATTATTATGCTTAAATTTATATTTGACTTAATTTGTAATTTCTATTTATTTATTATAAACTTGTTTTTTATTTTCTTATTTTTGGTTTTCCTTAAGTTTGGATTTATTAAGATTTAATCTATAATTATTTAATAACATTTTAAAGTATTGTATATTTAGTGCTAGTTTTGATCTTTAATTTTAGTTCTCATTTAACTTATTTCATATTTGTATGTATTTAATGATTTTTATTTTCTAATATTATTTGAATGTATTATATATTTTGTCCTAATTGAGCCTCGTTCTGTTTCTGGTTACTGTTAACATGGGTAGAATGATGAAAGTGTAGGTTTTAACCCCGTACAGAAATTACCTGCATATGAATTCTAAAACATAGAAAATAAACAATGCGAGAGCA
>APFE031162403.1:0-15322 GCA_000404065.3 Pinus taeda | reverse complement strand
TCCATAGACCATGCGAAGCAAATGCCTTCTTTCGTATAGATCTGCACGAGTGAGTATTCTGAGCAGAATGCTGAAGCGAGGATCTTGATCAGGCCTGGTCTCCATTGGAGAACTGAGCTCTGATTCATGGCTGCAGTCTCCTGTTTTGTTGGATTCAACATATGCAGGGCAGGTGCAGTTGATGAAAAACTGGGCTGCTCCTCGCACGTTGATGACAGAGGAATTTTCATTCTCGGATTCTACAAGAATGAAGGAATTTGAATATGTTATCTCTGAATGCTGCAATCTGTTCCACGTTAAGTTGCGGATGAGTATTTCTTTGAACTCTATGCTGTTGAAAAATACTATAACACAGCCAAGGGTCGTGAGTCCCAGAGCCGAGAACAACACTCCTGCGCGCAACATGGATGGGAAGCAAGAGGAGCAGGGCTAAGAGGAATTGCTGATATTTTTCTTGGTTTGCATGGATGGACCTCAAATAACATCGCAACGGGGCTTACATTGTAGAGTGACTGAAGTCCAGGCTGATGGAATGCAAGGTTATATATATATATATATATATTGTTATAAAGATAATTAAAATAGAAAATTGAAGTATATAGTGTGAAGTTAAAAAGTTAAGTATAATATAGTTTATTGGGATACTTAAATTTAATGCTATGAAATTTGTTATATTAATTGGATCTTTATTGTTAAATCTAAATACTAATTATATATGGTATATAATCTCTTAATCCCAATGTGTAAAATACTTACTTTTAAATTTCCTTTTAATCTCTCAATATTATGAAATTTTCATTATTACTTTTCATGGTTGGAAAATTTCATTATTACTACGTATAGGTTTCAGTATTTTTAATATATGTTTTAATATAATAATAAATAATTGAAAAAAAGGCTTTTTTTAGTGAATTTAGTGAAGATTGTGTTTTATGGTTTTGCAGATAATATGGAAGGAAGCTTCATACAATAAAGAAAGTAATTATAGGAGAAAAGAAAGATAACAATCATGGGTCGCAAAGAAAGACTAAAATAGATCAAAAAAAGAAATTGGATAGAAGAGACAGTGAACATTGCCATGTTTAGAGAAGTTTAGGCCGTAGCCGAGGGACCAAGAAGTCTAGCAGAAGATGGAAGATAATTCGAGCTTGATAGGTGTAGCATGGATCTGCTACCGCCTCCTATGTTTATTGGTAAAAACTTTGGTTTTTGGGTTGTCAAAATGAAAAAAATTATTTGAGGTAAAGAGTTAACTGAGTATCGGTCTAATAACTATAGTGAACAAAGTTCGTATACGCAACAGAGTAATCTTTAAAATATTTCGCAGGCAAAAACATCTATTGTAGGACAAGTAATGTATATTAAATATTATAAAAGAATTGGTGTGATGATTACAATGAGGGTGAGAGCCCACTTATATACCCTAAGTAGGTACCTCTTCACAATGGTTATGTCCTTTGGGACATACCTCTTCATTACTAGCTATCTACTTAATTAATCCTTAATTATAGCTATTATTTTTTTATATTATTTTCTATTTTTTTCTATAAATTATATTCATAACATTGTCTTCCTCTTCAAAAAGATTTACCCTCAAAGTTTATTGATGAAAGGACTTGATCTCTTTTCCCGTTTCAAATATCTTCTCATATCTGAACTTTCATATTCGTTGATATAAGACAATATGATGCTTTGAGTGATAAACAAAATTTTCAGACTAAGAATGGATTGGACCATCCTGGATTAACCTTCTGTGGAATCTTCCGATCACTGGAAATTTTGTAATAAATTGTTATCATAGGAGTAGATCCTACAAACTTCAATATTCATTGGAACATAAATTTGTTGCTTCCATTCTGAATGGTTCAAATATGTAGACAGACTTAGTTGTTTGTTCTTGTGATTCGGATGTCGATAAGGACTCTTGCAGTTTGATCTTTCCCTAATCTATTTGTGGTGATCTCCCGATTTACTTCAGGTACTATTGTTATTGAGTTGGATATTAAGTCATCACATGGAATTTCCATTTTTTGAACTACAATATCTGAAGTGGTTTTAACTTCAATAGATTTCTCTTCTTCTTGAGTTGTGATATTGACTAAATTAGTATTTATTCATTTATCTTCAATTTGGACTAAAATGACTAGAGACTTCAATATACTTCTTTTTGCAGTTGTTCTAACCTGTCATGTAGTGACTTCTTGTCACTTTTAAGTTTCTTTATTTGCATAAGGAGGTTTTGGTTATGATTCCTTAGACATGAAATCTCTTCGCTTTTTGAATTGTTGAATTTATTCTTAGTATCCTCCTCATATTTTAAACTTTGGATTTGTTATAATAATGTTTGATTAAGGTTATTTAAATGTAAATTTTACTCTTATGGTTATGATAAGTGCTTCTTGAATTCCTTCCTTATGGCCTTGGCTTTCTTGACTTGTTTGAGTAGTTTTTCATTGTGATCTCTAAGGTGTGAAATTTCTCTGTCTTTATCAGAGATGACTTCTTCAACCTCCTTCTGCTTCTTTGGTATAGGTTTTTTATTATCTTGAAACATCAATTCCAAAATATTGTTAAAGTATTTTGATGAGTGCATTATCAATTTCGACTTCATTGTCATGTCTCAAAATCTGATCATCTTTCCCTTAAAAAAAAAATAATAATAAAAATAAAAATAAAAATTATGTATGCTTAACATGAACGCAGCCAATTCTTTAAACCAAGGTTGACCAAGAATTATGTCAGCCTCAATGTCATACATTTTTACAACACGAAATTGTGATATGTACTTATAATGATCTAGTATTATTTGTAAATCATTAATTTCATATTTTTTTCCAAAAAAAATTGTTGTTTCGCCTACATTGGCATCTAAAATTAACAGTTGATTCACCAGATTAATATTTATGTATCTGAATTCAAACTTTTGTGATCCATATTATGAATGTTGAGATATCTTTCGATAAAAATCATATAAAGAAACTTTAAGTCAACATGTTTCGAACCATCTAGTGTGGTTCATCTTTAGAACAAGATGAAGAACCAAATCATGGCATTAGATTAAATAGATGAAGAGAGATGTTTTCTAGTCGTTAGAATATAACAGTTAGTTTTGACTAAAGACTTATCATTAATTAATAAACATTTTTTTTAATTAAATGAAGTAATAGATGAAAATTAGTTGTAAATAAAGAATAAATTTATTTTATATTATTATATTTTAATCAAATGAGGTCAATAATAATAAGGTCATAACTTAATTTATTCTTAACAATAAACTGAAAAATATTACTAAGAAATGAAAAATAATAAAAAATAATAATAATAACAAATAAAAATAATTAGGGTCAATTTAACTATTCTACAATAAATATAATCAAAATAAGGAATTAACTCAATTTTATTATTTAGATCCAAAATAATAATAATATGGTAAAAAAAATGAAAAGTAAATAAATAAGAAATAAAGGAATACCAACAATTCAATTAAACTAAATAAGTAGATAATTAATTAAATATTATAAAAACTTATGAATACAAGGTAGGGATCCAACACTTGCTAATACTCCAACCATTGTCTCTATTCAGATTGAGAGACCTCCTTTCCAATTTTCAAGATCTCCCTAAACTTACGGTGATGAAAATGATCTATCGTTGCAATGACCCTAGCCTCTTCAATGAAAATGTGATGTTTTGTCTTTTCCACATGTTCTATCAAAGCAAGGGAGTGGGACCTTTCGTGTTTGATGTCAACTGCATGCTCAAGAATCTTCTGATTATTTGAGTAGCCAATTTCAGTAATGTATGGAGTCCCACAAAAGCAAGGGATGGCATAAATACCTTTCCCATCTTTAGGGTTCACAAGGTCCGTCGCTGATCTTGAGGAGCTTTGCATAGTATTTAGGGGACTAAATGTCAAAGGAACCATATGCTACTTTAATATCTTAACAATCTTATCTATGTTTCCTTGGATAAATGAAAGATGCACCCCTGAAAACTGATCTTTAAGATCATTTTTAATCCTAGGACCTATTTCAGCCATAAGGAAGGCTCTAAGACATTGCCACTTACTATAACCATTCTTATTAAAAACACTAAGGAGATGGATTTTTCATCAGAAACCTGTAACGCCCGAGTGGCTAAGGTGTTGAGAACACCTAGCTTTTGAGGGAGAAATGATGCGAATTAGCATGAAAATATTGTTCGATGTGAGTTTTCTTCCGAAAAACATGGTGGGATAAAGAACCATAAGAATCATGTCCAACATGCCCATAATCAACCATAGGCATCATGCCCAGCATGCCCATAAGAATCATGTTCAACATGACCATAACCATCCATAATCAACCATGTCAACTATTGTTAACATGACCAACCACAATCAATCATAGTCAACATAGGCCTCACGTTTAGCCATATTCAACCAAAGGCATCATGTTCGACATGCCCATAGTCAACCACAAGAAACACTCCTATACAGAACATGGACATATACATTACTACAATCGTTAAATTTTATAGCTTTAATAACTCTATATGATGAATTGAACATTTAATATTTAATATTATTTTAATATTATTTAATATAACTTTTGGAACTATATTATATCATTCATCATTATATTACGACTTAGTAATATAAATATATACTATTAATTTAACTTTATACTGTTGATAATAGAATTTTAATATTGTTCCCAATGTGACAAACAACAAACAATGTGGCAATGTGATGAAAAATAAATAACACCGAAACTTTACAAACAATAAATGTCATTGCAATGTGACAAACAATAAACATGGGCAATATGAACAATCGACATATGACACCACAATGTGATGAACAATAAATATGGGAAAAGTGAACCACAATCACCATGGGCATTGTGATCTATCTATAAGTAAACACTAACAAAAAAAATTCAATCATAGTTAACCATAGTCAACTAGGTTTACCCTGTTTTCTAGGTCAACCATAGTCAACTATAATATATCGTATTCAATTATAGCTAGGTGTGGACAACCATGGTCATCCATAGTCAACCAGATGAACCATGGTCTACTAATCCTCCCCATGCATGTTAGTCGTCGAATAGCACAACCACATTAATAAATGTGGTTGATATTCATTGATCAATGCCATTTTCCACATTTTATACACCAATTCACTAGCTTGACCTAAGTTTATTAAGTTAATTAGGTTGATCTAGGTTTACTAGGATGATCAATGGTTTACTAGGTTGATCTAGGATTACTAGGTTGATCTAGGATTACTAGGTTGATCTAGGTTTACTAGGTTTACTTAGGTTTATTAGGATGACTAATGTTTACTAGGATAAAATAGGTTTACTAGGTTAACATAGGTTTACTAAGTTGACCTAGGTTTATTATGTTTACTAAGTAGACCTAAGTTTAAAAGGTTTACTAGGTTGACCTAGGAGACTAGGTTGACAAGGTTGACCTAGGAGACTAGGTTGACAAGGTTTACCTAGGTTTATTAGATTAACCAAGGTTTATCAAGTTGGCCTAGGCTTATTGGGTTTAGTAGGTTTACTAGGTTGACCTAGGTTTAATAGGTTTACTATTTTTACTTAGTTTTATTAGGTTGACCTAGAGTTATTAGGCTTACTAGGTTAACCTAGGTTTACAAGGTTGACCAAAGTTGACTAGGTTTACTAGATTTACTATGTTGACCTAAGTTTACTACGTTTACTAAAATTAGTTGGTTCACCTAGGTTTACTAGGTTGAGAACCATACTAATAAAGTCACTTACTAGGTTTACTAGGTTGATAACCACATTAACTTCATATGTAGTTAAACATCAACCCCCTTGGTCAACCATGTTCACCCATAGTTAACCATGGTTGACTATAGTTAATCATAGTCAAACAAGTTGAACCGTGGTTGAACATGATTTCCTTAGAGAATAATGATACAATATAGTCAACAAGTTCATCTATGGTCAAACCAAATTAGTAATAGTCAAGCATGGTCATTCATGGTCAACCATGGTCACCATGGTTAACACATTCAACCATAATCAACATGGTCACCCATATGCATCTATAGTTACATGTTGATAACCATGGTCAAACAAGCCAAACAATGGTCAAACGAACTCGTCAATGGTCAACCATTGCCAAACTAGCTCAATAATTTTAAACCATGGTTAACCCGCCCAACAATGGTCAACCATGTTCATCTATAGTTAAACATTGACAACCATGATCAACCATATTTATCTATGTTAAAACATTGATAATCATGGTCAATCATTATCACCTATAGACACCCATGGTCAATCATGTTCTCCCATAGTCACCCGTGGTTGACCATAGTTAACCATGGTCAAAGAAGGTAAACTATGGTTAAACATGGTCAAAGAATTTGATGTTGTAATGTGAAAACAAAAGTTGTCTCACAATTTGTGATTAACCAATATAAACATTGCAATGTGAGGAAAAAAAAATTGACATTATAATGAGGCAAACAAATATTAATGTCACAATCTAATGAACAAAAATAAACATCAAAAGTGTCATTGGTGCATGTGTACCTATGAGAATAAGTGACCCACTTAACTCAGTGGTTAGAGTATCACTTTCATATAGAGATAGTATGAACAAAAATTGAAATCACATGTAATGAACAAAAAATGATGTCGCATTACGAGAAACAACTACCAACATCACAATGTAACAAACAAAAATCAATATCACATTGTAAAACAAAAATTAGCATTGCAATGTGATGGACAACATGCACAACACATGACAAATTCAATGTTAATGATAGTCAACTTTATCTTGGTCAACCATAGTTAAGTATGTCAACCATGTTCACCCATGGTTTACTATGGCCAAATTTGGTCAACATATTCATTCATGATCAACCATAGTAAATCATAGATAACAAGTTCAACCACAACAAACTTGGTCAAACATGATTAGCTATGGAAAACATGCACAACAAAAGCAACCTTTGTCAAACATGGTCAAGTTGTTTACATGATGATTAACCATAGTCAACATGGTTAACCACAATCATCTATAGTTAAATGTTAACAACCATGTTCACCACAGTAAACCATAGGTGACCATAGTTAAGCATGGTCATATAATCTTAGCCACAGTCAACACATGCTCACCATGGTCAAGCATAGTCAACCAAGCTCAAACTTGCTCAACTATAGTCAACCATGGTCACCATAGCCATACATACTTTAATTGGTTCACCATGGTCAACCATGTTTGAGCATGGTTAAACATGGTCAACATGTTCACATGTTATCAACTATAAACAACATGGTCAACCATGATGAATTTGGTTAAATGATGTTTGGCCACGGTCAAACATGGTTGGGTGGTCGACACAGTCAACCATGGTCCACCATGTTCCCCCATGTCATCCATAGTTAACCATGATCAACCTTTGTCAAATAAACTCAACCATGGTCACCCATGGTCACCAAGTTAAACATGGTCAACATGGTTATCCTTTGTTACATTTAGGCTACCATATTCCATCATTTACATCCCTAGTCAACCATGGTAATCATGGTTAATTAAGTTCAACTACAATGAACGAAGGTTAACTATAATCAACCATACTCAACCAATGTCTATCTTGATCAACCATAGTCAATCTCATCAAACCTCTTCAACCATTAATGTAACCATTATCGTTACATGAATGTAACCATGTAAAAATTGTCAACATTAATGTAACATTGTTAGATTAATGTAACATAAATACATTATTATATTAATGATTGATCATGTTAACCCTTGGTCAACCATGGTCAACCTTAATCAACTTTATTCAACCTCAGTCAACCCTCTTCAACCATGGTCAACTATCAACAACCCTTGGCAACCATAGTCAACCCTTGATAACTATTTTTAACCATAATCAACCATAGTCTACAATCAGCCCATACAATAAATGTGATTGATATACACCAATTAATGACATTTTCCAACTTTTCTATACCAATAAATATATGAAATGCCTTCTCTCCTACAGATCCGCACAAGTGAGGATTCCCATCAAAATGCTAAAGGGGGATCTTGATCGGGCTTCATCTCCATTGGAGGACTGAGCTCTGATTCATGGTTGTAGTCATTTGTTTTGTTGGATTCAACATAAGCAGGGCAGGTGCAGTTGATTAAGAAGCGGCCAACTCGTAGCACGTTGGTGACAGAAGATCTTTTATTCTCGGTTTTTACAACAATGAAGGAACTTGAATATGCAAACTGTGAGTGCTGCAATCTGTCCCACGTTATATTGCCGATGAGTATTTTTGTGAACTCTATGCCGTTGAACAAGATTATAACACAGCCAAGGGCCGTGAGTCCCAGAACAGAGAACAGCACTGCTACACGCAACATGGATGTGAAGCAAGAAGGGCAGGGATAAAAGGAATTGTTGATATTTTTCTTGGTTTGGATGGATGGACCTCAAATAACATCGCAGCAGGGCCTTTAATGGTTAAGTGACAGAAGCTTGTTTGGGGGCATGGCTGATGGAATTCATGGGCGGTAGTATTTTCTTTGATTTCGTCCTCTTCCTCGTGTTTAGTTTGGATTTTGTTTTCCTCGTGTTATTCATATCATTGTAGCCTTGTCTTTTGTCATGAACTTATATGTCGTTCGCCTGTGGCTTTGTCTTTTCTCATTGATGTTAATCAGTTGTTTTTAAAGATGAGTAGTATAGTAGTTTTTTTATTTTTGGAATTATATCATCACATCATTGTAGCCTTGTCTTTTGTCACGAACTTATATGTCGTTCGCCTGTGGCTTTGTCTTTTCTCATTGATGTTAATCGGTTGTTTTTAAAGATGAGTAGTATAGTAGTTTTTTTATTTTTGGAATTATATCATCACAAAGTTGTTGGTTGTCAATTTTTCTATAATATTTATGATAACATCCTTGTACATAGATTGCTTTTTCATTTACATAAAGTTGACCGTGTTTAAACACTTATATATATATATATATATATTTTGTATTGTCTAATGCTTAGATAGTGTATATAGGAGAATCTATACCGAAGCAAAAAAAAAAAAAAATTTATAAATTATAGTATATTAGATTTTTTTAATAAAATGTTGATAATTTTTTTAATAATATTTAAGATGAGAGTTGGATTTTTTTTTATTACTATTTTAAATTTAATTAAAATAAAATTTATGAAAGAATATTGACAATAAAAGAGTTATGTTTTTTTTTTAGTATATGGTATTGTAAGAGAGCTTATTTTACAAGTTTAAGAATTTTGATATCTGTTTTTTAATATATATATGATTAACTCATATTGATTAGCAAAAACATGATAACTTCAAAAATGATGATGAAACTATAACTAATAAACTCACTTAAATTCACAGGGGCTTCACTGGGGAGAAATCTTGTACCACGTGTATTCATATTTAGGGATATATATTGAATAAAAAATGACATAATATATTGAGCATATAATAGGGGGTAAAAGATTTTTATATTGACAAGTATAAAAAATGGAGCTCAAAGTTATGAAAAATATATAGGGGTGTAAAAAAATGTTAATGAAAAATGGATAGTTACATTATCTAGTGAAAATAGGGGTTTTTTAAATTGGAAAGGTTTATTGGGTTTGTATTGGTAGGGGGTTAAATAATGTGGTTTTTAGAAGTATTTTCCAATATGTAGTCAAATTAAGGGTATTGTTTAGTATGTCATGAAAGCACATGCTATGTTAGAGGTTCATTGAGTGAAGCCATCGTTTTTAAATACTAAAATTAAGAAACCCTTAAACTATCACCTCACAAGCCAAATCATTGCAAGCAAGGCAAGGATTTGGAACTCATGCATGTTTCTAAGAGCACACATGTATTTTTAAAAACATGCAGATCTTGTTGGTCTAAATTTTAAATAGTAGCAGGCCCATTTTTTCCCAATATCCACTGAGATCAAATGGTACGATCATTGGGAAAATTGATGAGTTCCTTAAGATCAAGCAACCCTTTTTGGACAGTCATTGAGAAAATTGAGGAGATATTTTGAGGAGGCCTTGGAGAAAAATGTTAGTCAATTTTACATATACATTTTTCAAGGCATTCTAAGTAAGGATTTAAATCGTTTTTTTTTTTTCAAAATTCATTTATGAAAAAAATTAACTTATTTTGTAAGGAAAAAATAAATGTGTTACCTTATTTTACTTATTATTTAATTGCATTTTATTTCTTGGGTGAGTGGAAAAATTGTTTCATGCAGGGAAAATTTTAAGGGTAGAAAATTATTTTAAGATTTGAAAATTTTGGTGAATCTTATGAGTCAAATATGAAAACTATAAAATGTGTGGCGATAAGCTTGTAAAAATATTCAAATTTCTAGTAATTTCATATAGCCTATATAAAAATTTGTCAATTTTTAAGATAAAATATTTTTATACTATAAAATTTGGGCAAATAAATGGAAATTGGCAAATATTTTTTTGAAAATAAAATAGAAAATTAGCCCACTTGCAAATATTAGCCCTTAAAATTTTCCCTACTTTTATGTTATTCATTTATATTATTTTGTTGTTTTAGCAATATTAACCTAAAGGATTGCGTTATAATAAGAAGCAATTTATAACTTTACATTTTTATTTTATTTTTTGTTGTCTTAGCCATATTAGCCTAAAGGATTGAATTATAATGAGAGGTTTGACACTTCATTATCCTCCTCTCTTAGAACTCCTAAAAAATGACTAAAAGAACACATGACACCTTTACATGAATTGAATGGTCATGTTGACTACATTGAAAGTACTATTAAATCTTTCTCCTTTCCATTTCCTACTAATGAACAAAACAAGCTCCCAAGCTTTTAAATTTCCATAAGCAACAAAATACCCATTTATTTAAATAAGGATTAGGTAAGGAGAAGAGACTAAACATTTAGTCCATTTTACCATACATTTTATTCTCATATATAGGTTGCAATTATGAAGAAAGATATACTCACTATAGAGTTGCAATAGACATTGTGTATTAAACGGATTTTGTAAAATCTTCTACTTAGTCTATTATGTCACAATCTTCCACTTCTTTTCTATTTTCAAATATGGAATAAAAAAAACACAAGAGAAATGAAACAAATTCCTTTCTTATTAGACCTATTATTTAATATGTTTGTGATAGTTGTTTAGAGTTAGGGTTATGAATTTTGATGCATTACCTCATTGGTAGGGTTATTTTTTTGGTCCATGTAGAAATTTCTTGAAATGTTGCATGTGATTAGTTAGACTTGTATGAGTAATGGTAATGGATATGGAATCCACTTTGTACTATGGTGGTCAAAGCATAGATCAACTTAGCTGAGACATGGCATTCTCATATAGATTCCAAGTGAGGTGATTTTTACACTGTTTGAAAAGCGTTGCCAAATGAAAGAATGCCATAAGATTAAGAACTTTATTTGCAAACATTTGACCTTAGAAAAATCCATTTGATTTCTCAAAATACCTTTGAAAATTTTAAGACCTAAGTCACCAAAATAATGCCTACTCCTAACATTGGCCCTACAAATCCATAGCCACCAAAATAAGGCCTACTCCTAACATTGGACATCAAATTGCAAAATACTAAAAAAAATGACAAACTATATAGTAATCCATTTTAGATCACACTTATTTGGGAAAGCTTTAAAAAATGCTCTCTTAATATTTTGTGATGTAAATTTATTTATCAATTGATAATTTAAACAATATTATTTATTTTGTTGTTTGTTGATAGAAATAATTTATTTTTAAACCAACTTTAATAATTTTGAACAATTGGAAAAAAACCTTTTTTAATAATGTAGAGACAATATTGTTTGTTGCACTTGACTGCCATGTTTTTCTTGATTTTGTGAGTGATCAATATTATTCAATTCCAATAATAACATATATATTTATATATCATCCAATTTCATATAATTTTTCATTTTTACTAATTTTTTTTAAATCATTAATAAATAAATATAGATATATTATTTTGAGAAAATAATTGATTAAAATGAAAAAGATGTCCCATTTATCAATGAAGACCACTTCATCCACAGGCCCAAAATTTCAAATAAAATTACAAAATAAAAAATTGGTCAAATACTTTTAAAAATTAACCCTCGAAACGCTCAAAATAAATCTATAAATTATACCATTAAACTTACAATCCAATAAATTTTTAATTAAAAATTACCAAACATAGATTATTAAACAAAAATATCTAAACTTTAAATAAAACAAAATTTCACACAATCTAATAATATTTTTACATAATTATTTTTACAAAATCATTTTTCCATCCCATATATCAATATATTAACCAACCAGACCTCCTAAGCACAACCTGGAAAAAGGGAAGGAAACAAATATTCATCAAACATCGTATATAATTAAACCAATCAGGATGCTATAAGACGTTCTTATTCGTGTCCTCTGACATCAGCAATCTCTTCACAGGTATTTTCAAGTACCCTTCAGAGACATGAAAATGGCAGGAGATCAAAGGACCAATAGTTAATTTCCACAACTTCAAAACTTCAATCCACATGGATTCTGCAACCCTAATATCACAGATGATACAACTTGGACTCATTAAATGCTAAGGTAACATTGAAGTACTTCAACACTTGAAACCACCTCTCCATGTCCTTGAGCTTGTGAACTGCAATAGTCTCAGGAATCAAGTCATGGGCGCAGGCAGGAATATCACTACCAGGGAAGTTATACATGGCGGGCTTAGCATTAAACCTATTCTTGCCCTTGTTCCCTTCATTCAACCAAATCCCAATAAGCATATCCTCCACCCCACCGCTCTTATTCTTGGCAATGGGAGAACTCTCTATCCACTGCACCAGATCCCAGGAGAGAGCAAACCCCATGCCAGACATGTATTCCCTGAAGGGGTCCTGGCTCTCACAGGGAATAACAAAGCCATAGTAAGTGTCTTCCCTAGGCAGAGGCCTCAGCGACTCAGCCAACTTATCAAATCGAAAGTAGCTGTCATCGTCCACCTTCATGACATAGTCATAGCGAAGTCCCATGGCAGGCAGACTGGAGAAATAGGTATAGGTTTTCCCATTGTTCATGTTCTCCTCGCAATCCAAGATTATGATATCTTTGTATCTCATGATTTCCAGAGGCACCATGATTCTCTGGTCGTCCTTGTACAGACTGCACAACACGAATTTCACATCAATTCTAGCTAGGGGTGTGGATTGGATTCCATAGACCATGCGAAGCAAATGCCTTCTCTCGTATAGATCTGCACGAGTGAGGATTCCCAGCAGAATGCTGAAGCGAGGATCTTGATCAGGCCTTGTCTCCATTGGAGAACTGAGCTCTGATTCATGGCTGCAGTCACTTGTTTTGTTGGACTCAACATAAGCAGGGCAGGTGCAGTTGATGAAAAACTGGGCTGCTCCTCGCACGTTGATGACAGAGGAATTTTCATTCTCGGATTCTACAACAATGAAGGAATTTGAATATGTTATCTCTGAATGCTGCAATCTGTCCCACGTTAGGTTGCGGATGAGTATTTCTTTGAACTCTATGCTGTTGAAAAAAAGTATAACGCAGCCAAGGGCCGAGAGTCCCAGAGCCGGGAACAGCACTCCTGTGCGCAACATGGATGTGAAGCAAGAGGAGCAGGGATAATAGGAATTGCTGATATTTTTCTTGGTTTGGATGGATGGACCTCAAATAACATCGCAGGGGGGCCCTTCATGGTCGAGTGAGTGAAGTCCGGGCTGATGGAACGCAAGGCTGTGTTATTTTCCACGGCCTTGCGGATGGTGTTGTTTGTATCGTTAAAGTCATGGGTACATTTTGTTAGTTATTTTGGACTTCAATTTACGCCTCTTCCTCGTGTTTAGCCTGGACTTTGTTTTTCTCCCATTCCCTGCTATTTAGTTTCGACATTTTTGCCTCCTCGTGTTATTCCTGCCGCTGCAGCTTTTGTTTTTCCTCGCGAGCTTTATGCTGTTCGGCTGTGACCTTGTTTTTTCTCACGACTTTGTGCAGGTGCTTTTAAAGATAGTCAGTGCTTTTAAAGATAGTCAGTGAATTAAACTCCTACGTTTGAAGATTATCGGTGAACTAATTTTCTGCGTTGGTATTCCTTGCAATTTCACAATATGCTGAAATTAATTTCACTGCAGATTTCAGAATTAGATATATAGGGGTGAAGATTTTAATTATTTTTTAATGGAGAGAAAATTTATTATAATTTAGTTGTTAAATTAATTGTGGGAAAAGTTATTTTTGGTTGTTATTGAAGAATGTAGGTTGACTCATAACTGTTATTTGAGAAAACCATGCTACCTGGAATGATATGTTGGTGATCCTTCATGGGGCAAGCTTTCACTCCACATATGCTTCTGGGTCTTGCGTAGTTAATCTCTCATCTCGCTGACTCGTAACTCTTATTCAACTAAAACCATGCCACCTAACATGATCTATTGGTGATCCTTAAGGGGGGCAGGGTTTCACTTCTATTAGATGCCTCTGAGTCTTGCATTGGTGATCAGGGCTGATTTTGACTCCTACTCCTACCAGATGCCTCTAGGTCCTGCGTCGTTAACCTCTCACATCTTAAACCATTAAAATGTTTGAAACTTAGTTACCAAGTTCTAATTGGAATTTGATAGATGCCTCTGGGTCCTGCGTCGTTAACCTCTCACATCTTAAACCGTTGAGATGTTTGAAACTTAGTTACCAAGTTCTAATTGGAATTTGATAAGATAAAAGTTCAAATTCGAATTCAATATGAAAAAATTTAAGTGAAAATTTTTCAATTCTAAAAAAAATCCATACTGTACATCTTAAATACTACTCTAAATAATAATATAACATTAGAGATATCCAAGCACTTAAGTCTAAAAATTCTAACATGACTCTTTAGTTTCAAAACTTACTTGTCGAAAATTCTTATCTAAAGATAAACACATATTTAGAAAATATCCATTCTACACTTATTTATGAAAAATGTCACGGAATAAAAATATGTTTAGAAAATAAGTAATAATTTACTTTAACCCATTCTTTCTTTTCCTCCCGTCTTATTTTTTTCCAACCCCATAAAATTGAAAAATGAAAATTTTATATTTTACACGTATTTCTATTTCCCTTTCTTTTCTAAATACATCCACGACCTTATGTGTTCACACCTTTACATGATATACCCACAAACCATGAGCAAAGTGATCCCTTCATAAAGCCTAAGAATTTAGTAGCTATACTTTCAAATTAAGTTATTTTTGGATCTAGGATATTAATCTATTTGAAAACCAACTTATAAGCAACTAAAAATTATTT
>APFE031162401.1:2287-54766 GCA_000404065.3 Pinus taeda | reverse complement strand
CCCCCCTCTCTCTCTCTCTCTCAATTTTTTTGTATAGCTCAATTGGTTCAAAGCTATTTTAAGAGAGTAGAGGTCTTGGGTTCAAATCTCCATTTTGTGGAGGCGTTTTTTTCATTCCCGTACATTCGCGCACTTTGCCGGCAACTTCAACAATTTTTTTTCAAAAAGCCATAACTTCTTCATCCGGAAGCCTTTTTCTGAGCCGTTTTTTTTAAAACAGCCTAATTTTTCGAGATCTATCCATTGGAACACTTACTTTCAGCATCTTCAGCTTCAGTTTTTTTTAAAATGGAAAGTCCATGCCAAGTCATTCTTGACAGCACTAACTCCAATGGGTATCCTACATGGAAAATTTACTTAGAAGTAAAGGTCTCTACAGAATAGCCACGGGCCAAGAGAAGAAACCAAAAGATGAAGACAAGGTTGCAAAATGGGAAATAGACAAGATCAAGCACGTGGTTTGATAGGGATGTCTATTTCTCGTGATCTTAGATTCCATATTGCAGAACTTGATACTCCTCATGAAGCATTGGAACAAATCACTAAAGTTTTTGGGATTAAAATGAAATTAGAGCATCAACTTGAAATGAGTTGCTTACATTGGATCCTAATAATTTTTCTTGCATTGAAGATTTCTTGTCCAAATTCAAGACCCTTAGATATCTCTTGGAAGGTGTTAAGGTTAAGAAAGAAGATAGTAACCTTATTTATTCCATCCTTACTAAGTTGGGACCAGCCTACTCTGTATTTGTTTCCACCTTCCATTCTACAAGGGAAGCTTTCATTTGTCAAGGAAAAGACTACAAGGCCCCTTCCTTTGACTCTTTTTGTGATTCTTTAATAAGAGAACAAGAAAAACTCTTACACCTTGGTCTTCTTAATCTTGGAAACTCTTCCAAGAAAGCGTTAGCCGCCCAGCAGCAACCAAATTTAAAGAATCCTAAGAAGTCATATCCTAAAAAGAATGGTCCTAAACCAAACAAGGGTCCTAAGCAAACTCAGTCTCAAAATGAAAGATCATTTCAGCAAAATGATAAGACCAATAAAAACAAATGGAAGAAGACTGATAGACATTGTAACTTTTGTAATCGAGATGGCCACTTAGAATCTAAATGCTTTAAGAAGATGGAAGCCTTGGAAGCCGCAATGAAGAAACATAACATCCATGTGGAGCATTCTTCTACTTCAACTTCAACTTCATCTTCAGGAATGGCACTTTCTGCATGTCGTTGTCAATCATCTCAGTCTGGTTATGCATTAAATGTATCTTCTTCCTCTCATTCTCATGAGTGGCTCATTCATTCTGGAGCTTCTTATCACATGGCCAAAAACAAAGCCATGTTTTCTTCTTTAAACGATTGTAACACCAAAAATATATATGTTGGTGATGATAGATCTCTTAGTGTTGTAGGGACTAGAACTGTTCATATAGACAATGGTCAATTTAGTGATGTATTATGTGTTCCGACCTTGTCCTGCAACCTTCTATCTGTATATCAGATAACTCATTCACGTAAAGGTAAAATCGTTGAATTTTCACCTCACGATGTTGTAATTAAGGACCTAAAGGATCCTAGACAGATTTTAGCTACTGGCATTGCTGATGATTCTACAAGGTTGTATAAGTTTCACAACTTTGGGTCATCAAATCTTCCCTCGGTATTTGTTGCTCATAATGATGAAGTGAGCAAACTTTGGCATGAGCGATTTGGTCACTTAAACTATCGCTCCCTTAAGAATCTATGTAAAGAAAATATGGTGACAGGTCTTCCAATGGTATCTTGCAGAGATGGTGTTTGTTCCGGATGTGTACTTGGAAAACATCATCGGGATAGTTTTGAAAAACGTGTCTCTTGGCACGTCTCAGCCCCTTTACAACTTGTGCATAGTGATTTAAGTGGTCCACTTCCAGTTGTTTCCTTCTCTGGCTACAAGTATTTCTTAACTTTCATTGATGATTTCTCCATATGCACTTGGGTATACTTCTTAAAACTCAAGAGTGAAGTATTTAACAAATTCTTGGCCTTTAAGACCTTTGTTTAAAAATAATCTGGACATCAAATTCTTAAGCTAAGATCTGATAATGGCGGAGAATATGTTAAAAATGACTTCATCAACTTTTGCACTGAGAATGGAATTCAAATGGAACATACTGTTCCATATACTCCACAACAAAATGGTGTAGCTGAAAGGAAGAATCACACCTTAAAGGAAATGGCTAATTGTATGCTTCAATGTAAAGGACTTAGTCTTATTTATTGGGCAGAAGCAATTAACTGTGCAAATTACATAATAAATCAAACTCCTACTAAATTTTTAAAGAATATCACTGTTGAAGAAGCATGGAGCTCAATTAAACCAGATATGAGTCACTTTCATGTTTTTGGAAGTGAAGCTGGCCCATATTCCAGATGAGAAACATAAAGCTTTAGAACCTAAGAGTGAAAAATGTATTTTTGTTGGATATTCTGAAGATGTCAAAGGATATAGACTTATTCCATTTAAGTCCAAAATTGTTATCATTAGAAGAGATGTAAAGTTTGATGAAAATAAATCGTCCTATGAGCCTAGTTCGGCACATGTGCCGCCTATCTCTATCTCTTCTACTTTTGAACATGTTTCTTCTTCATATGATGAAAGTGAGGATGACAATCCTCCCCCACCTTCTCAGGATCCTCCTTCAGCTCCTTCACTTCCAAAATGGGTCTGTGCTACTCGGGATGCAGCAGGTGATCTTGCCGGTGATCCTACAGATCAACATCGTACACGTTCTCAGTTCGAAAGAGCCTCTTCTTTACTGGCTCAAGTCTCAGCAAATTATGATCCTGAAACCTTTGCAGAAGCTTCAGGCCATCCAGATTGGGACGCAGCTGTGAATGAAGAATATCGTTCATTATTGGCAGACGATACATGGGATCTTGTTCCTCTACCAAAGGGACGAAAATTTGTTAGATGAAAATGGGTTTATAGAACCAAGTATGGACTAGATGGGAAAGTTGATAAACATAAAGCTCATCTTGTTTCTAAGGGCTTTTCACAAGTTGAAGGCATTGACTATACTGAAACCTTCTCCCCTATCGCCAAAATGAAATCTATCCGCCTTGTTCTTTCCCTTACTGCCTCTTTCAAATCGGAACTCCATCAGATGGATGTTAAATCTTCCTTCTTGCATGGGGATTTACATGAAGAAATTTATATGGAACAACCTATTGGGTTTATACAAATAGACTCCAGTCTTGTATGTCAGCTTAAGAAATCTCTTTATGGTCTCAAGCAAGCTCCTCGGGCTTGGTATGCCAAAATGGATAGCTCTCTTTTAGAATTTGGCTTTTCTAGGTGTCATTCTGACAACACTGTCTACACCAAGAAAGTGGGAAAGTCTCTTATCATTCTTGTTCTTTATGTTGATGATCTTATCCTCACTGGTAGTGATCCCAACCTTATCAACCATGTGAAGTCCAGCCTTAAAAAAAAGTTTGAAATGACAGACTTAGGACACTTACATTATTTTCTCGGTCTTCAAGTCTTGCAATACAAGGAAGGTATTTCCCTTTCCCAATCCAAGTATGCCTGTGATCTTCTACGCCATTTTCACATGGAATATTGTAAGCCAACTCCTTCTCCCTTTCAGTCTGGAGTCAAATTTTCAGTCACTTGTACTTCCCCAGAAGTTGATGCTACCTTATACCGTCAACTTGTAGGGAAACTTTTGTATCTAACCCATACACGTCCTGACCTTTCCTTTGCTGTTGGCCTTGTTGCTCAGTTTATGCAAACCCCACGTGAAAGTCATTGGAAAGTAGCTAAAAGAATACTTCGTTATGTTCGAGGTACAATTCAGTTTGTAATTCATTACATTGCCTAAGAATCTCCTCTATTGGTTGGTTTCACTGATTCTGATTGGGCTGGTGACCCTGATGATTGGAAGTGTACTGCCGGTTATGTGTTCACTCTTGGTTCAGGACCTATTACATGGGCTTGCAAGAAACAAGGTGTCATTTCTCTTTCTTAAGCAGAAGTAGAATATCGTGGTGCCGTAGAAGCTAGTAAGGAAGCCTTGTGGCTTCGACAGATCCTATCAGAGTTTGGCTTTCAGCAACAACATCCGACTACACTTTGGTGTGATAATCAAAGTGCCATTCAACTATGCAAAGGTCCAGTCCAGCATCAGCATAGAAAACACATTGAACTACACATGCACTTCATCAGAAAGCTCATTCATGACCATGTTCTTGAAGTGCAATATTGTTCAACAGATGATCAAGTTGTAGACATCTTTATAAAGGTTGTCATGGAGGCGAAGTTTACTAAAATTCGATTTATGGTTGGAGTTCAGGAAGTTGTCACTAAGGGGGGATAGGCTCTAGTGCCTCCTTCCTTCTCCTATTGTGTCATATTTGTAAATCCTTCAATCCTATCCCAAGTTGTTCTTAAGGGGGGATGTTAGGATATTCCCACACATAGGAATAGTTAAGTATAACTTGGTCTAGTATAGAGTTAGGTAAAGTGTGTTTCTTTACCATGTACATTTGTAACTTACAATCTGATGGTCATGATATGTAGTGATCCGATGGTTCATTCTCTCCTCGGTATTACCGACACTTGATCCGTGGCTTGACACCCGATTGGTCCATGAATTCTATTTAAAGCGCATGGAGGGTCATTTGTAGGTTAACCGTGCATGATAGAAGCTTATGTAAATTTTCATTCTTTTATTAATAAATTGCCTGTAGTAGCCACGTTGGCGCAGGCCGTGGACTGTTTCCCTCTCTGAGGGTTTTAACCACGTCAAAATACTGGTGTATTGATCTGTGATCTGTTTGTGAGCGGTGTCCTTTTGGTGTTCTGTCTGAGGAACTTACCCTGTATATTCCTACAATAAGATGGAAGAATTGAAGATAAATTTGAATAAGTTGCTACAAGAAATGGTCACTAATGGTGAAAGGGTAATAAAGAAAAATCATGTTGAGAACAAAAGAAATGTTAAACATGATTCCAGAGACTCTAATGTTGGATAGAAGACCCGCCATATTCCAAAGATCGATATGAGGAAGTTTGATGGCAAGGATCCCGCAACATGGATATTACAGATGGAGCAATTTTTCGATCTCAATAATGTGCAAAACACACCAAAGGTACGTATTGCAACTTTATATTTGGAACCAAATAAGTTTTTGTGGTATTAATGGATTTGCTCTCGTAAACAAATTATCACTTGGGAAATTTTTATAGAAGAATTGACAACACATTATGAGGATACAAAAAGCAACAATTTTTTTTGCCAATTCATAAGTCTCAAACAAAAGGGTTCAATAATAGAGCACATTGAGGAGTTCCAAGAATTGAACATAAGGGTAAAAAATATTCCAGAGGAGCATAGGATTGATGTGTTCATAGGGACTTTAAAGGATAATATCCAACATGATGTTCGCCTTTGGGATCCTGATTCATTAGAGAGGCATTCAGGTTAGCAAGTAAAGTGGAAAGCAAAATTATGGCAACCAGGAAGCATACCACTCACAACTATAAATATGGAAGTGTTGTTGCCCCTAGCCTTCCACAACCTATAAGGTTGACACCACAAAAATTGGAAGAAAAAAGAGCAAAAGGGTTTTGTTATAGTTGTGATAGGAAATACACTAAAGGTCATAAGTGTGCTGTGAAGAAATTATTCTACATAGATTGTGAAGAGGAAGAAGAAAAGGAGCAAGAAAGGTCAAAAGAAGAGGATATACTCCAGGAACAAAGCCTAGATAAAGAAGAAATGAATCCGACCATAGCTTGTAATGCATTGGCTGGAATTACCACTCCCCAAACCATTAAGATAGAAGGACAAATCAAGAAGAAAAAGGTAATAGTGTTGATTGATTCAGGAAGTACCCACAATTTTATTCATTGTAAGATAGCAAAAGAATTGAATTTCTTCCTATATACAGCACTAGAGTGTCAAGTGATGTTTTCAAATGGAGGAACGATAAACTGCTTTGTAAAGTGCCATAATATTAAGCTATCCATGGGAGAATATGTATTGAAAAGCCCAATGCTTTCCATTCCAATGGGAGGTGTTGATGCTGTACTAAGAGTCTAATGGCTACAATCCTTGGGTACAATAGCTTTTAACTTTCAAGAACTTTTCATGAATTTTTCTGCAGAAGGAAAGGAAGTTGAATTAAAGGGTATTACAGGGAAACCAGGAAAGATAATAAGCTCTAACGGTATGACAAAGCTTCTAAAAAAGGAACAACGAGGGGTAATTGCACAATTATGTTCACTAGATGTTTCCACATCGAAATCATCTATTTCTCCAGGTCTTCAAAAAGTCTTGGACAATCATTCCAAGGTATTTGAGACTCCCAAAGGTCTCCCACCTATTCATGATCATGATCACGCTATTCATTTGATTCCAGGAAGTGTTCCTCCAAACATCAAGCCGTACAGATATCCGTATGCCCAAAAGAGTGAAATTGAACGTATGGTTGCAGAAATGCTTGAGGTTGGTATAATTCAACCTAGCCAAAGTTCTTTCTCTACTCCAGTAGTATTGGTGCATAAGAAGGATGGATCATGGCACATGTGTCCGAATTATAGGGAGCTCAACAAGATCACTATTAAAGATAAGTTTCTGATTCCTGTCATTGATGAATTATTGGATGAATTGCATGGATCAATTTAGTTCACCAAGTTAGATCTTCGTTCAGGATATCATCAAATCAGAATGAAGACTCAATACATTTCAAAAACATCATTTAGAACTCATGAGGGTCACTATGAGTTTTTGGTCATACCTTTTGGCCTTACCATGCACCTTCTACATTTCAAGGTTTGATGAATTCCATTTTCAAACCCTTCCTTAGAAAATTTGTGTTATTATTTTTTGATGATATACTAATCTCCAACAAGTCTTGGAAGGATCATGTTGAACACATTGATAGGGCGCTATAACTATTAGAGGCGAAACAATTATATGCAAAAAGATCCAAATGTTTCTTTGGAGTACAAGAGGTGGAATATCTGGGTCGTATTGTATCTCATGAAGGAGTTAAGGTAGACCCTAGCAAAATTAAAGCCATCAAGGAATGGGAAATCCCCACATCCATAAAGCATTTGTGAGGATTTCTCGGGTTGACAGTGTATTATCGCAAGTTTGTTAAGAATTATGGGAAAATAGCAGCACCTCTAACAACATTGTTGAAGAAAGATCATTTTCATGGACTCCAGAAGAAACAAAGGCCTCCAAATATCTTAAGGAGTCAATGTGCCAAGCACTGCTCTTAGCTACACCAAACTTCACAAAAACCTTTATTGTGGAATGTGATGCTTCTGGAAATGGAATTGGTGTTGTTTTAATGCAAGATGAAAGATCCATTGCTTTCGAAAGTCATCCAATCAAGGGAAATTATTTACACAAAGCTATTTATGAGAAGGAAATGTTGGCAATATTACATGCACTTAAGAAATGACGACCCTACCTAATGTGAAGACACTTCAAGGTAAAAACAGATCATGATAGCCTTAAATACTTTTTAGAACAAAAATTATCCTGTGAAGAACAACAAAAATGGGTCACAAAGATGTTGGGTTATGACTTTGAAATCATATAAAAAGAAGGGAAGCAAAATGTTGTGGCAGATGCACTCTCAAGAAAGGATGAGGATGTGGAAGCATTGTTGTGCACCATTTCTATTATCCAACCAGATTAGATAAACGAAGCAAGGGAGGAATGGAAGAATGATGAAGAAGTGTGGGAACTTATTTGAAATTTACAACAAGATTCCAGTACATCTGATACATTTAGCTGGAAAAATGATTCGTTATGGTACAAAGATCACTTATACCTCTGTAAGAATTCCCAACTCAAACAAAAAGATTCTTCTGGAATTGCATGCTTCTCCTTTAGGAGGGCACTCAGGATTTTTAAAAACTTACCATAGGGTTAAGAAGGATTTTTTTTTGGGATGGCCTTAAATCGGATATTCAAAAGTTTGTGGTAGAATGTTTGGTATGCCAACAAAATAAAGTTGAAAAAATTAAGACACCAGGTCTACTATAACCTTTATCCATTCCAAGCCAACGTTGGGAGGAGGTCTCAAAGGATTTTATCACAGGTTTACCCAAGTCTGAGGGAAAGAGTATCATCATGGTGGTAGTTAACAAACTTACCAAGTATGCACACTATTGTGCATTATCACATCCATTTAAAGCCAGTACAATTTATACGACATTTATGGAAACAATTCAAAAGCTAGATGGAAACCCAAAGATTATTGTAAGTGACAGAGATCCCATCTTTAAAGGAAATTTTTGGACAAAATTATTTTCTTGTCTTGGTACTCAGTTAGCACATAGCTCATCTTATCATCCACAATCTGATGGGAAAACGAAGATAGTAAACAAATGTTTGGAAGGATATTTTTGTTGCTTTGTATCTAATAAACAGACACAATGGGTCAAATGGTTGCCTCTAGCTAAATGGTGGTATAAAAATTCCTTCCATATTGCAACAAAAATGACCCCATTTATGGCACTTTATGGATATCAGGCACCATCCATCACATCATATTTAAGAGAAAATTCTAAGGTTTAAGCAGTGGAACATCACATCGAGTCATAACAACAAGTTCTCCAACTCTTAAAGGATAACCTCATGTTGGCACAAAATAGAATGAAACAATAGGCATATCAACATCGTAGTGAAAGAAGTTTTGATGTAGGTGATTGGGTATTCCTACGGCTACAACCATATAAACAAATGTCCCTCAAGCAAGCTAAGAGGATAACAAATTGTCACCAAAGTATTTATGGTCCATACAAGGTGTTGCAAAAGATTGGTACTATGGCATACAAATGGAGCTTCCTACAGCTTCTCGAGTGCACCCAATTTTCCATGTTTCATGTTTAAAGAAGGTTATAGGCGACAAAGTCCCAGTTCAAACGAATATTGCTAGAACTTGATGAGGAAGGAAAAATTATATTGGAACCAGAAGCAGTCATAGAAACAAGAACTCGACAACTATTAAATCGACCATTTCAGAGTGTTCTCATCAGTGGAAGAACTTTATCTGCCGAGATTCCAATGGAGATGAGATTTTATAAGAAGCATCCAGAACTACTCAAGAATTGAGACAACACTTTTTCAAGGAGGGGGGCATATAGGTTCCTATAATACTAGTGATGCCCCGATTAATATGTAGTTGTATCCCTTATTAATATTTGTTGTGCCCCTATTGTCCCCTTTGTTTTTAATGTGCCCCATAGAATCCCTCTATTGTTATTTTTGTGCCTTTATATTATTATTGTTAGGTCAGCTTGGTTATATTGTGACCCCTTAGACTCCTATTTATAAAAAGGAGGTTTTGTCATTTGAATCATCCAAGAATTGTTCTTTTGTGTAATGTAAAGGAGGTTGCCCCTTGAAGAGGCTGAATTCTAAGGTGTTCAACTATCTTTTCTATCTTTTTGTGAGCTAGTTTCATAATAGCACAGGTCAGATAGAGGTGACACAATCAAGGATAGAATATTATTGGATACACCTTATTATTGAGGTAGTGGACATGATATTTGCTGTAGTTATGGTTCAGACAAGTATCATGGTCATCATTGCTATCATCCTTATAGGAGGAGTGATAAGGGATATTTACTAGTTGAGTTCAAGAAAGCAAATCACCTACATTTGACTGAGAAATGAAGAAGTCACAGGATGTCGAAGCATGGTTACTCAGAATGAATAAGTTCTTTAGATTGCATGATTACTCAGCAAACATGAAGCCCATAATAGTTACATTTAATCTTAAAGGAAAAGCAAATATCTGGTGGGAAGATGCAAAAATGTCAGAGGTATTCATGAAGAGGAGTTGACTTGGAGTGATTTTGAGAGACTATTCAGGAAAAATATCTATCAGAAAGGTATTATGACAACAAAGAAAAGGAATTCTATGAGATGAATATGGGGTCCATGATTGATGAGGATTACACTAGTAGATTATTGGAGTTGTTGAGGTATGTGCCTTACTTGAAGGAGGATAAATAAAAAATTTAGCGATTCATCAGTGGGTTGCTGATAGCATTCAAAGATAAGATTGAGTTTGATGAGCCTAGATCATTGAAGGAGGCCATCCAGAAGCTAAAGCATTGTTATGAGCAATCAAAGTGCAAATTTGAGACTAAGAAAGGTTGGAGAGGTATTGCAAAGAATAAAGGGAAACGAGATAAGAAGCAAACAAGGCCTCAAGGCACAGGTAAAAAGTAGATTGCAACATCGCATAAGAAGTTAAATTCACCTGACAGAGGACAGGAATTTCAGTCTGACAAGTAGAACAAGGGTGCAGGATGGAAGCCTTTATAGTGTTAGACTTGTGGCAAGGATCACCACTAGAGAGATTGTCTACAACATCAAGGTTGTATATCACAGATTTACAGTGCCCAGGAAGCTCAGACAATGGGGAATCTTGAATAGAGTGTTCCTCAAATTTATGCAGAGCTGGATAACATGAAGGAATATCACCAGACATATATTATCAAGATGGAAGGTAAGCTTTGTGATCAATTTTTTCTATTTTGATTGACCCTGGATCTAATTATAGGTATGGTAATCCTGTCCTGGTGGATAAGTGTGGTTTGAATAAATAAGTGCATGTAGAATATTGGTTAGCATAGTTGGCTATAGGTACAAAGAAGAGAGTTCATCACTGGGTAAGAGCTTGTGCATTTGAGTTGAATGGTATGCATACCTCAACATATTTTAATGTACTTCCATTGGGATGATATAGTATGTTGTTGGGTATGGATTGGCTGTATCTTCATAGGACCAAGGTGGATTGTGATGACAAGGCTATTGAGTGTTTAGATGAAAATGTGGAACAAAGAGTCTTGCAGGGTAAGAAGAAGGAAACATACATTAGAATGGTGAAAAATAGGCAGGTCAAGTGTATTCGCAAAAAATGGTGTGTTATTTTCAGTGTATATTTCCAGTGACAAAGGTAAGAAAGTTGAGGATGTAGATGTCTTAAGTAGGTACCCAGTTTTACAACAGTTTCAGGATGTATTTCTGGTAGAGATTTCAGATTTTCCGCCTCATAGAGAAGTGTGATTTTCCATTGGGATGGTACCAAGGGAATCACTAGCATCAAAGACATCGTACATGATGTGCACACCAAAGTTAGTAGAGTTGAAGTTGCAGTTGAAGGAAATGCTTGATACGGGATACATTAGGTAACCATCAAGAGCATGTATCTGTTGCCGAGGATTGATGACTTGTTTGATCAGTTGAAGGGAGAAACAATGTTATCAAAGATTTTTTTGAGACTAGGATACCATCAGGTACACATTAAAGAAGAGGACATCTACAATACTGCTTTCTGGACCAGGTATGGGCATTATGAGTTTTTTGTAGTTCCTTAATGCTCCAACTACTTTTATGTGCTTGATGAATAGTGTATTGTGTTCTTATCTGGAAAATTTTGTTATTGTATTCATTGATGACATACTGGTATATTTCAATAATGAGGAAGAACATGCCAAACACATAACAACAATATTGAGATTTCTAATGGAACATCACTTGTATGCCAATATTAGAAAATGTAGATTCTTTTAGATAGGGGTACACTACTTGGGGCATGTGGTTTCCAAGGAAGGCATAGCAGTGGATCTAGAGAAGATAAGGGCTATCATGGAATGGGAATCTCCTAGAAATGTGGATGAGGTAATATCATTCATGGGAATAGCAGGTTACTATAGGAGGCTCATCAAAAAATTCTCTCAGATTGCATATCCTATCACATTATTACAGAGTAAAGGTAATAATTTTGAATGGACAAAATAATGTGCAACAAATTTTGAACAATTGAAGCAGTTGTTGACGAATGCTCCAATTTTAAAGATTTTAGATCTAGACAAAGAGTTTATGGTGTGCAAAAATGGTTGCAAGAGAGGACTTGGTGGAGTTCTTATGAAGGAAGGGCAAGTGGTATGCTATGAATCAAGGAAACTAAATGATCACAAGCAAAATTATCCAGCACATGATCTTGAGTTCGAAGCGATCATTCATGCATTAAAGATGTGGAGGAACTATCTTCTTGGTAGGAGGTTTGTACTGATGAACAATCACAGTAGATTGAGGTATCTATTTTACCAGCCAAATATGAATTCCAAGCAAGCTAGATGGTTGGCCACGATCAATGAGGTTTGACTTTGAGATTAGGTATATTAAAGGTAAAGAGAACGAGTTTGCATATGCTCTTAGTAGGAGGATACATGTAAACCATATAGCAACTATGAGATCCTATGGTACATGTTTACAAGATCAAATCTTGCAGGCAAGTCAACAGGATGACAGGTACATGGAGCTTACACATAGGTTACAACATCGTACAAGTGATCAGGATGAGGAGTATCATCTCACAACAGATGGTTTGGTTAGCTTTAGGGACATGATATGTGACAGACAACAATTATTTAAAGAAGCTTATGTTGAGAGAATTTTATGCTAAGTGGTATTCAGGTCACCTGGGATATCAAAAGACATTGAGAATAGTGAAGAATTTCTACTTTTGGCCAAACTTGAAGAAATAAGTGGAAAAGTTTGTGGCTAGATGTTTGGACTGTCAGCAGGTGAAAGAAGAATGTAAGCATCTAGATGGAATACTATAACTAATTCTATTCCAGAGTGGAAATGGGAGGACATTCCCATGGATTTTATGACAGGTTTATCGAGGACATCTAGACAACATGATTTTATCATGGTTGTTGTGGATAGGTTGACAAAGGTAGCACACTTCATTCATGTGAAGTCTACTTGTTTAGATAATGATGTAGCATAGGTCTTCATCAGAGATGTAGTGAGGTTGCATGGTGTACCGAGGAATAGTGTTTCAGAAATGGATGCTAAGTTCACTTCCAAGTTTTGGAAGGAGCCGTTTGTAGGTTTGGGGATAGAGTTTACATTCATAACAACTTATCATCCATAGACAAATAGATAGAGAGATAGGGTCAACAAGATATTGGTGGACATGTTAAGGATGTATGTTATACATTAGCAGAGGAGATGGGAGGAGTACCTTCCATTTGTTGAGTTCACTTCTAAGAATGGTTATCACGAGTCACTAAGGATGAGTCTGTTTGAGGCACTGTATGGGCAGAGTTGTAATACTCCCATCAGTTGGAGTGATCCAGTTAACAGGGGGTTGATAGGGCTAGACATATTCATAGATATGGAATAGGAAAAAAGATAATCAAGAAGAATCTAAAGGCAACATAGGACAAACATAAAATTTATGTAGATCAGAACAAGATGTTTAAGGAGTTTCAGGTTGGGGAATAACTGTACTTGCGCATTAAGCCCAATAAGAGCTACTTGAGGATTGGATCATGTGCCAAGATGGCACCTCGGTTTTGTGGACCTTTCAAGATTATTGAAAGGATTGGAATAGTAGCCTACCGACTTGCACTTCCTTCGATAGTGAAATTCCATGATGTTTTCCATGTGTCATTGCTTAAAAAGTATGTAAAAGATGCTAATCATGTGAATTGAATAGTCTGTATTGCAGGTGGAGCCAGGAAAATAATTCCAACCAGAACCTTAGTGCATTTTTGTAGAGAAAGATGCTCATGCTCCGGAACCAAGCAATCGAGTAGGTTAAAGTGCAATGGAAGCACTTTGGGCTTGATGAATCTACATGGGAGATGGTTGATCAAACGTAGGATAGATATCCTTCTCTATTCACTGGTTGAGCGAATGTTTTTGGCATATGCTTTTGTGTGATGTTTTGGTACATGTGTATATATGTCTATGGTACATGTGTATATATGTCTATGGATGTAAAAACTGCCATGATATGTGTTATAAGGCTCCAATAAGTGATATAGGTGTCATGTCATTATGGTTTTCATGTTGTTATGTTTCTCATGTTGGTTTGCTTTCCAGCAGGTTGTTCATTATAAATATTGCACTGAGCTAAGTTATAAAGCTCCATGCACCATATGTTTTTATTTTCAGCGATATTTTTGGTTTTAGACATCATTGAATACTAAGGACGGTGTTCCCCGAAGGGGGAGGGTTCTGTAACAACCTTGGTCAAAACTACATGTAATAAATTTAATAAAGGAAAAATAATAACCAAGGTCATGGGACACATATTCCAAGTTGAATGTTGGGAAAAAACATAGTGATGGGGATCACTTGTGATTAATTAATGGCTAAGGAAATGGAAAAGGATTTGGAAAGGAAAAGTGACATTAATTGGAATTTTATTTATGCAAATAATGGAAATTAGGAGAAAATGAAGGTGAAAGGTCACAGATTGCATGTGAGGAGGAAAATGAGGGAAAATAATGGAAATTGAAGAAAATAGAGACATCATTAATAAAAAGGCTTTTGAGGATCGATTGGTACTTTTTGTCAATTCAGTTTGTGATCTCTCTCTGTATTCTCTCCCTCATACTTTGGGACACTTCGATTTTTCTTGGAGCACTCTGGGAGGAGTGTGGCATACTTAGGATTTGGAGTAAGAAGGCAAAGGAAAAGTAGGAAAAAATAAGAGGACATAAGGATCAACAACTACAATGGGTTTTACTTGTAGGTACCGAGTTACATGTATGATTTCCTTGCTATTTTTGGAATGCATGGCACATGCATGTGGTTTCTTGGTCATGATCTGTCATTAGCATGAAGGGTTTCCTGGATTAACAATGAATTTTCTTAGCCTTGCCATTTCTTAGATATCCATGATATTGTGGGTTTTATATTTGCTTTTTGGTTGGTTCTCATGTTCCTTTGGCTGTGGGTTGAGTTATTAGTTCCTAGAAGCCTTGGTTGGAAAAAAACTCTAGAATACTTTGGTGGGTTGAGTTACTAGTTCTGGAATCCCTGGTTGGACAAACACTCTAGAAACTTGAAAACAACTGTGGATTGAGGTACTAGTCCTAGAAGCCTTGGTTGGAACAAATACACCGAAGCCTTAGAAAACTTCAGTAGAGACCAATCTGGTGATGGTTAGTGATGTGCAAACATGAGATGGAATCATTGGTTGAGGGTTGAGGTGGTTTGGCCTCTGGAAGTCTGGTTTGGTTTTGATTGAGCTGTTTTATGAGATTCCACATTCATGCTTGGAATATGGCATAAGGGTGATTGGCTGAAAGAAATATTTTGTTAAGCCGATCTATGGTCGGGTGGTTCACGGAAGTCTCGGATTTGGTTGCCTTATGCATTCACTAATAAGAGATATTTATACTCAGTATTTCATGTGTAAATATACTGGTTCATATACGATTCTTGTGGCTGCTATATCTTTGTTATTTTTATTGGTTATATGCTAGTTATGAGTGTATTTTATGACAAACTTGATGTATGGTTCTCATCATGTTTTGATTTGAAAATGAATGAGAAATGAATATATTACCTAATAGATGATAATGAAGCTATTTTAATATAGCAATAATGCTTCTCTACAAATCTCAGATAAGTATGAGACTCTTATGCTCAGATCTTGTGTTATGACCTATAGATTACATATTTGTGATTGTTTAACAAAATGCCTATCATGGCTAGTAGGGGTCAGATCAAGTACTTGTACCAATGATTAAATTAGTAGACTTATTCCATTCTTATTTATGATTTTTGAAAGTTTCATGAAGTTCCGGGCAGTGGTCTGAGTTCTGGCCTTGAAAAAGTGGCACAAAACCTGGGGTTGCTGCTCAGAACTAGCTCAAAAAGTCCACAATCACTAGAATTCCTCATCGTGGGAGTGTTCGGAAGGCCTTAGTCGCATGCATGGCTTATTACGGGAGTATATGAGGGTCCATGCCAGTCAAATGTCAAGTTGTCTAAGGGGTTCATCTCTTGGAAGGGTTGGTTGGCTCCTGAAGATTCTGTAGCATGTGTGGAGGGTCAGGTTGGCTGTCTTTTGTCGGTTCCACTTCCTTAAATGTACATGGGGAGTTTAATAACATCATAGTAGCCCCTCATCACATATTTACCCCAACGAACTAGTTAACTTGGGTAAAATGTGGGAGGAGGGTGTTACAATTTTATTTTATTTTTTTGATGAAAATTTGAGGCAATACAAGTTTAATTCAAATATTTTTTTTTAGGCAATGCAATTTTAATTCACATAAAAAATGTTCTTGATAAGTTTCAACCAAGGCATGGTATGGTTTGGTGCGACAATTATAACAACTAGGAGATTTTGATTCTTAATTCAAATTTAGTAGAGTATTCTAATTGCTTTTATGCAGGACTTTGCAAACCAAAATAAAAGAATAGGCATGAATTACTAATTTATCAAGATGACGCATATATAAATTCAATTTTATGACCATTGGATTCAATTTCCAAGGTATCTTGGATTCCTAGTAATGGTTCACATTCCACACCATAACTCCGACAGATTAGGTGTCCATCATTCCTCCCCTTAATTTGAAGAGGTGTATATGAGTCCAAGTAGAGAGATGAGGAGAACTACTAATGGGTGAATGCATTCTCTGAACTTGGTGGTTCAAGGAAGACCATAAGTCAAATGCATAGAAGAATCCAGTCGTCTACAATTGATGGTTTAAGGCTGACCAAAAAGTCTAGAACTTGGCTCGAATTTGTCCTTGGAACAATTTTGAATCTTGCTAGAAGCAAATGTCTTCTTCAAAATGGAAGTTCTCCCTGATGATAGTTTAAAGATAACTACAAAATGTTGAAATGGTTCTTTGAAGTTGACCAAAAACTATGGGAACTTGGCTCTAATGCTCAATACTTTCCGAAACACTTCAAAATTTGGCTAGAAGTTGTTGTCTTTAGCTGATTGGAAGTGCTCACAAATGGCAATTTGAAGATGACCACAAACTAAATCATGCTTATGGACTTATTTTAAATACAAATTTGATTTTGGTTTAGGCTTGAGGTTATGGTTTTAGCTATTGCTCAAGATTGGTTGCACATGCTTAATTGATAGGGTTTCAAAACTAGAAGCTTCATTGTCAATCGGTTATATCAATACCCTCTTGTTGGATAAAAAGACTAATGTCTTTCCGAATGTTGGGTGTGTGTTATATTCTTTCCATGACTAGTTGTATGTGTGGGGGTGTCACAGGTCCCTCTGTTTGTTGCATTGGGTGCAGTAAGGGGGTCATAGGGGGGCATGGCCCCCCATGTCGGGGGTTTTAGGGGGGGGCGGTAGCCCCCTGCACGGGGTTCGGGGTAGCGCCCAGGGGATTTTTTGGACCCTATTTTAAGTGGGTAGATCTAGCTATGGTTTGTGCATGGGTTTTTCACATGGTTTTGGGCATGATAGTTTTCTGCCCATGGTATTTTGTAGATATGATCAAGGGAACTAAAACTATGTTTGAATCCAGGGTTAATGGATTGTGGTTTATGAATGCTTCAACATGTATATATATGTATTGCAACATTGAAAGGAACACACTGAAAAATTAATCTGGTAATTTCGGTTTTGGGATCCTGGGGAAATCTCTGTGTATTTGTTTTATATTCTCGTCATTGTTTATTTTTTGTTTTTCAGAATTTGTCTGCAAGTAATTTTTGTATAGGGTTAAAACCTACACCAAAATACTCACATGGATAAATATAAAAAAATGTGATCCTCCATGTATCTAACTCTATGAGGGTGTAGGCTCCACTCCTTAAAACAATCCCATGTATAAAAACCAACCAACTTTTTTTTCCATCCACATAAATGTGGGAACATAACACATAGTACTTAACTACACCACACACATCCCTATCTTGTGAATAAAGGGAATGCATCGCATGTCGATCACATCACCATGACTACACGAGATGATCCACCTCCTTCTTGTTTGTTCTCTCCCAATAATTTCTCGATTGAATTTCCCTTAGTTGTAGTTACCAAAAATGTAAAAGGAATCCTAGTGCATTTATTTCACTCATCACTAATAAAGAGTTCTTGACCTTGATTCTTGGAGGGTAATATTTTTACATCCAAACATTATCTTCCAATCCCCTACCATTGTAGGGCATATTTGTAGGTGCATACTCTTCTCCATTGGATGAAACAAGTCGACGTGTTAAAGGCCACCTTTACATCCATCCATTTCTACCATATCTACCGGGAGCAGAACGCCCCTACAGACTGTGTAAAAGAGGATCCTCTGCGCCTATCGGGAGGCTTTTCTATGAGTTGCATATCAAAGGCACCATTCTCGGTGGTGGATTATTCCCTTACCAACAACTTAGGCTTTTGAATTCTTTTCTCCTTCAAGTTATTTATGGTGGTAGTTTGACTTTTTCATTAGATAGTGAGGTGTTTGTCTATGCCATAACCTTCCTTTTTGTAATTTCTAGAATTTTAATGATTACCCTGCTTGATGGCACATCTAGGAGTGCAATAGTTATATGTGGTGTTTCCTTTTTTACTTGAATGATTTCGCAGGCCAATGTTGTAGATGTAACACTCTTTTTTTTAATAAAAAATGTTGTTTTTTCCTTTGGAAAAAAAAATATTTTGCAATGCAAAAGAAAACAATTGTGCTTCAATAAGGGAACCACCTAATATGCTATATGTATCTATTTTTCCTCATTTCAATAGCCAAAACTCCATATTTAGCTTATAAACAAAAAAAATTGGATCCATCCATTCCATGATCTCTAGTTACCCACATCGTCTACATTTTTTCCTCATTGTGTCACCTAACAATATATGAATATCGGGTCATGAGGAGCTCAAAGATCATTAAATAACTATTTTAATCCATGCACATTATCATTATTTTCACTCATAATCATTTATTCTATTTTTAGGTTGAAATCACATAATGTATAAACATAAAGTTGCATCGCCCTCGCTCTGTCCAGAAAATGGATTGACACAAAGGCCAAGACAAAGACAATGACTGGACTGGACACATGCATGAAGAGTATGATGAAGGCTTGATCGAGGTTGAGATAGAAATAAAATCCAGGCTAGACCAAAACGAATTAAACACTTCCACAAATTATGTGTGTAGTGGAAGTGATATTGAATAGAATAAATGAGTGCTCACTACCTCACACTGCAACATTTAATGATGTGGCAAGATACACATACATGTCATGCCAGGGCACCACACCTCTACAATGTAGGATGGTTTCTTAGCATTTTCTGAATGGGATACTTGAGAATATGTACAAACACATGGGAGTTATGCATATAGGGAATATAATACTATGGGACTGACCCCATTGGCTCCACTTGTTGCCTCCATTACTAAGTACTTAGTAAACAAACAAGATCATGTAATCTCTAGTACTATTGATTGAAAGGATCCCCACAATATTGAAACCCTTAGGAGTAAGGATGCATTTTGCAGTTGAGATTTACATATGACGTGCATTAATACCATATGCTCTGTGGCCTAGTTTCTCAAACCCTCTCATGCTCCATAGTTTTGACCACATTTTCACCTTCAACTAAAGGAATCAATGTTTTCTAAACCAACAAGTCCAACATTCAAAAATTACTGAAGTTATTAATCAAATTCAGAATGGAACCCTCAATTTGGTTTTGGTCAATAGGTAAAGATGCTAGAGATGTTAGGATGCATAGTGGACAAAGTCATGGCAGAAGAAGTAACGTCCAATACAAAATACAAGGAGAATTATCCACAACATCAAGCAGTGATGGGTCATGAATAGTAGAAATAAAGGAGATACAAAGAAAATCTAATGCATAAATAGAAGAAAAATACAGCCTTGAGAATGATTGAGATCTAGTGGGGCTGGAAAATAAAAGCGAAGTAGATGTAGAGCTGATAAGATTTGGAAAAGATGAAGAGCTAACAAATTATGGGAAAGGTTCAGGCCTTCTCTAATACCATTAGTGGAATGTGAAAACCAAAATAAAAGAGAGGATTAAGGCACCAACCATTCCTCTTTTCCAAAGATTCTCCATTGTTAAGATTTTTCCATGTGTTAAAAACCAACAAAAGGAATTGAGTTTTGGTGGACAGTGGGGAGCCAAACTCATGACCAAACATGAGAATTTGGAGGAAATCCTTCTTGAAACAATAAAATAAAGTAGCCTTCTTGAACCATAAATTTTGAGTTCCACCATATCTAGTTATTAGCAGAGGATCGATTCCTAGGGGAAAAACAAACCAACAACGACATCAATAGGATAAATCGAGTTGAGAGATGGTGTGGAATGAAACCCATATCATAAAAAATCCACAAACTGGATTTAACCCATTTTGAAATATCTGATAACGTTAAATTTTCTTTCAAAGATCAATCAATCTTTCAACAGGATTAGCTCCTCACAACTTTCCAAATCCCACTTAATAAGAATTCAATATGACCATACATATTTTGACTTCTCATTCCTCTGATATGTATAAATATGCTCTATAATCAGGCCCATATATGAATAAAAGAGATTATAGATGGACGAGCCTCCTTTGGAGCTAGTGGAGCTTTAAGGCTGAAATCTTGGCTTTGTTGGAAATATTTTCACTGCAGAACTTCTTTCCACTAGGAATAATTATTGAAATGTATCTCCACACCAACTTGGTACCTAATGTAATACTCATAAGGGAGGGATCCTAGATCCCTAGGCCACCATGAGACTTTGGGTATTTTACTGCAACTCATTTGATAAGCTGAAACTTCTTATGGATATGCTTACCACCCTCCCATACAAATTTCCTCATAATTTTAGTTAGATAACAAAGAGTCACAACCAACCCTAGGAGAGCTATGAACTGGTAAATGGGAAAAAATGATAAAACCACTTTAATAAGAACTTTACGCCTAGCTAAGTTCTACCAAATCGCTCCCCATAGTTGAAATTTGGACTTGAATTTCACAATAAATCCTGACCAAACTTGGGAAGAATGGGATTTTAAATAGATTGGAATCCCCAATAGTTGAAATCTTTCCAAGAGGCTACATGATGAAACCTAAGAAGGATACTCAACTATTTTTGAAGAAGGGGACTAATATTCCAAGAATAATGTGATTTTCTATGATTAATAAGATCTCTAGAAGCCAATATATACTGATCTAGAACTTGTTTAAAGCACTCTATCATCCACAAATTAGGAGTGATTTATACTCTTGATGCACGAGACATATCTTATACCTGAAAGGCTTCCATTCCTTCATTCATATTCAAGACATCTGCTTAATGAATATATCATGAAGATGCATAGGAAACATGAGAAGGGGAACCCTTGTCGAAGCCCTCATGAGGCTTTAAAAAATATCAAGTAGTGGCCATTAACCAAGGGGTATGAGATACAAACCTACACCCATTGGATAAATTTTCCCATTAAAGCCAAATTGAGATATAACACTTTTCATAAAAGGTCCAGAATGATACAATCGAATTCATTTTCCATGCAAATTTTGATGAGCATGCCTTTATCCTTCCCTACACTGCTTAAATGTACTATTTATTGGACCAAGACGATATTATCTATTATGTGCCTTTGGCCCACGAATCCCATTTGATTATGAGATATGAGCTTGGGAAGGAGAGGCTTTATGCATTGGGCTAAAATTTTAGAAATTGTCTTATATGAAACATTGCATAAAGAGACCATTCTATACCTACTGAATGGGGACATATTGACTTCTTTAGGAATCAAGGAAATGAAGTAGAAGTTAATCCCTCATTCCATACAATCATGTTTGAAGATGTAATACACTAGACGAATTGGATCAAACTTAATGATATCCCAATAATCTTGATAGAAGTGGCTTGAAAACCCATATGGACTCAGACCTTTGCCCATACTCAAATAACATATCATTTTTTAGATATCCTCTTTTGTAATGTTTTGCAATAGGTCCAAATTGTCATCTTCAAACCCCAATTTTGGTATTTTATCAAGAATTTATTGGGCAACCTCTAAATTGGGTACAATCTAGCAGAGTATAGTGAATTGAAGTAATCAAAAACCGCCCTTTGAATCCCCTTGAAGTCCTAGATCTACACTCCATGCATGTTAACAAATTTAATATTATTCCTCTAAACTCATGCCTTAGCCTAGTTATGTAAGAGATTGGTGTTGCAATCACTAGCTAGCAACCATAAGTTGCGAGACTTGAGGTTCCATTCCCCCTCTTCTAATATGAGCGCATGATGGAAGGCCTTGAATTTTGGTTGCTTGTATTATAGAAGCTCCTTTTTGAAGGCTCCCTACTCTATTTTCCTTTGGGTTTCTTCTAGATTTGATTTATGCATGTTTATTTTGCTCCACATGTCTTCATTCTTTATTTTTATCCACTTATTAATGGATAAATTCATATTTTTGATATTTTTCCTTAGATGGTATTTGGAGAGCTAGTTTCCCACCTACTCCATGCTACCTTTACCAAATCTAAGAAGCCTTCCATTTGGATAAAAAGAGTAGAGAAGAAAAATGACAATGGCCCATAGTTTGTTGTCTTCGATACTTTAAAAGAGATTTAACCAATGATCTGAACTCACCTAGGGAAGAATAAAATAGGATACTTGGAAGTCTTGATATAAAAATGAACAATTAACTAAAATTCTATCCAGGAAGGTTGCAATATGCCCTTGTCTAGATCTATGATTATTCCATGTAAATTTGTTGGTAACTTTCCTGATGTCCATTAGATATAGTGAAGTAATTAGATCCTCTAAACTTTCTTGAAACTAATCTCAAATGGGGGAGGCTCCTTTTTTTTCCAAATGATTGTGTGTTGTATTAAAATCCCTCGCCATAATACAACCTTGACTGTAAGGAGAGTCTTTGAGGCCTAGGAGAGATGCCCAACAATTGATCTTTTTTGTATATTGAATAGGTACATATACTTTAACAACATTACATACCTTGTTTTGTGGGAGATTAAGCAAGTGAAACACCAAAAAATGAGGCTCCAAATGCAAGTCAATTAGATTGAAAAGAGAGGTAGACCAAATCAAACAGATCCTCGAGAAGCTACACACGATCCAATGAAAATTTTGGAGGGACTCTCGTTCCCCCAAACTCGTCTCTTGAAGTAGGAGGATGGACAACATTTATTTATTGATTTATTATAGATTTAACTTCAAACATCATTTTATCGAAGCCCAACCCCTTGTAATTTTAGTAGAGGAATTCCATTATTTACTATGCGATTTGTTGCCTCGGGAATGGAGGCTAGGGCCACTTTTATTAAAATTTATATTGACTATCTGGATGGATCAATTATCATATGGGTCCCCATTTCTTTATATTTTTCATTTCAGATTTACCAATTTGTCTTCCTCACTTTTCTTTGCGAATGATCTATTTTGTTTCCCTATCTGCATCCAGTTTTTCATTTACAGAGCTCGTTGGTAACCTTCTACCATGGGACTTGAGGGCCTTAGGGGATAAGGAATTCTTATTCTTCTGTCTTAACCCTTCCCTTGATTCCCCATAGGGGTCTCCTATAAGGGAGGCATCCCTTTTAATGTTACATGAGAAGAGGGATCAAAGGGGCTTTGTGCCTTCTCCATGATCGTTGTAGTAACTAGAATTTCCCTTTCTTTTAGAAAATGGTTCAAGATATCAAAGCTAGTTCCCTCTTGTCGACCCTTACTTTTTAAGAGATATGGTCTATTTTCATTTATGCCTTGTGGTTTCTTAAGGAGGAGCTTGTTTGTTCATCCTTGTGGGGCCATTTCTCCTTTTTGGTTGCTGTCATTATTCTCCATGATAAGGTTGCTTGAGATACTCTTCTTCTTCTTGCAATTACATGCAAAATGGCCATATTAATTGGTGAGCACTAGTATTGCAGCAATAATGTGGCAACTCTTTTGATTCCTACTTTACTTTTATCAACCCGGTAGTTCGTAACAAACTTGGAAGCGGCGGTGCTGTATGCACAAGTACTAGTTCTTACTGTAGGTAGTCACTTGGTCAGCTGGTGCAAGATCACTAGGAGCTCAAGCCAACTTATATGAATTCCAAAAGAAGCTTTATATGTAATGAAAGAAAGGAAATCTTACTCTACAGAGGCTACTCTACTTGCAGAAAGAGAAAGAAGACTGAAATGCAAAGTAAACCTAGCAAACCCTAATTAACCAAATAATCTTATTTTTGCATAAAGAGAGACGAAAACCCATGAAATGAATGCTATTGCTTAATCTAGGAAGCAAACAACATTTAATCAAGCTATTTCTAGAAGGAAATGAGAAGAAAACATCTTTTTGGATTTGTATGTATTTTTAGATGAAATTGTCATGTAAGTAATTTATTTGTTTGTGAATGTGACAGTGATTAGGTGGAGATGGAGGGCAGATTTGGAGTTTGCAGAGGTGTAGGAAGGTGTGGATGGGTCCTAGGGGGTCCCAGGTGACTTTCTGGAGGCTTTTCCTACAGTCGGACTTCAAAAAGACACCTACAGGAAAATCTATAGGAGGCTGCAGGGGATCTACAAGAGGTCTACAGGAGGATGCCGGGAGCTGTTTTAGAGGGTTTTGAAGGTAGGAAAATGGGTGGAAAGGGTAGATTATGGCTAGGCAGATGTGTTAAGGTGTCTGGGGTTCATCAAGAAGGATTAGGGAAGAGAAATATGGTTGGACTTGTTCAAAGAAAGAGCAGAAAGTTTATGAGAAGAATGCAGAAAATTAAGGCAAATTTGTGAGGGCCTTTGGATGACCTGTGGAACATAGATCAAAGAGAGATGGTGATGGATGATTGGATGAATATTGTGAGCAGAGATGTACTACTAGAGATTTGAAAATCAAACACTGAGATTAAGCAAGCAAAGAAACTAGCTACACCAAAAAAACATAACTTTGCATCAAGCTAAGCTAAATTATGATCTAGAAAAGTAAATGCTGAACAATGCTATATGGAAAGGAAGCATGGAAGGAAATTTATTGCAAATACATAAATGAGCATGGTGAAATAGATCTACAGCAAAACATGAACCTTCTAACATACCGCAACACCAAAAATCCTATGGAAAAGGAAAATCTATGTTTTTTGTGGCAGCAAGAGGGTCTTGGCCTTAGTTCATGGTCCCAAAGGGAGGAAAGGAGGCCAAGGCTCTATTGATGGCCTTTTTTTTATCTTTTTCCTATCACTGTTCAACCTACTACAACAAACTGAAATGGAAACAACCTTTTAAATCACCAAAAGCAACCTATCCTTAACTAAGAAAGAAATCTATCTAACAACAATTAATTCATAAACTGAAACAAAACATATAAATACAAGACAAGAGGGGCTTGGCTACTTTGATTGGGTCCTAACCCAAGAGCTTCATCGCTCTGAGGTGACCCCGTGCTAGCTAAAAAACAATCTCATCTCCATTATCAAAATAATAGTAAGATTACGTGAAACTGTTCACAAAAGTAAGCTTGAAGTTGAGCAGAGAAAAACTGTAACAAAAGTTTGAAAATTTGACTAAAATTTAAAAATCTAATGAGGCCCTAGGCCTCTCTACTTATACAATTGAAGCTCCCAACAACTTCCTTAAAATCAGGGAGGCTTGGCTCCCAAAACTTGAGATAGACAAAAGTTATCCTCCACTTGCTCAGCTGCCTCTTTGGTGCACTGATGTGGCTGCTTGTGCTCCGAGCTCCCTGAAGGAGAATTTGAAGTAGGGAGTCATAAATGAGGGAAAACCCTCCTATAAATCCTCTCCCTTGTTTTCTCCAAATATTTTCTGCCAAATGTCCATTAAATCTTTGACTTTTGTCTCCAAAATTGACCAAAAATCTGCATTAAGCACACATTAGACTCCATGGCATAATGACCAACCCAAATCACTGTATTAGCATAAATATAATAAAACACATGCAATAAAATAATGAGAATGGTGGATTAACCTAAGTTAGGAGGCAAAATGAGCCCATATAATTACCCATTTATGGGGCTCATCATCACCCCCCTACTGAATGTGTTGCTCATCCTCTGAGCAACTAGTCCACCTCCTCATCTTTGATGGCCCTGATGGCCTCCCTGACATCCCATGGTTTTGATGTGAGATCCTCTTCTTTATCATGGAATCCTACCTTTCTATCCACTTCTTCCCACTGTTGTTGTTCTTCTTCCTCTTTTCTACCCTCTAGCAGTCCTAGCAGTAGTGGGGGACTTAGTTTGAGGCCAACCCAATTGACCTTCAAACTCTGCATAGAGCGCTTGTACAATGGTACTCTCCTTAATGCTTCTTTCATCCTTGTTGGGGGGTGATACTCCCTTATCTGCAAGTTGTGTGGCAGTGTATTCCACCTCCTCATACAAGCATGAATACAGTCGTCTCCAAGTAATCTTTCCATATCCTCAAAATGTGCAATGGCCCGAGCCTGATCATTGATATACTTAGGGGCACTTTGAGGATTATTTGCAAGCAGCTGGTGTGTACTAATCAGAGCCATGGGGTCTGATGGCTCAACTTTGATCATTAGGGGTTCATTTTTCTCTTTTGCCATCAACTTTTTGATTTTTGTTGCCCTTTTTTCCTCATGACTCATCCATGAGGCCATGGCCAGTAGTTGCAAGTCCCCTAGCCTAGCATTGGGATCCCATAGGTTCATATCGGTGAGGGCCATGTTATGCAAATAGAACTCTGCTATCTTTGCCTTGTCTTCTACCGAAATTTGGTCACATAGGTCTATGAACTGTCTGTAATCCTGAAAAGGCATTGTGCCTCTCTGTGCCAAAGTCTTGATCTGAAACTGTAGCCATTGGTCTTTGAGTTATACTCCATATGATTTGCTAGTGTTTTGCACTGTAGTGCCTCCATAGACCAGCTGGCCATGCATGCCAATTATGTTTCCTTTTCTTGTAGCTGTCTTCTTAGCAGCTCATTTTCTGTTTTCAAGTGAGTTCTTTTGATTGCCTCTGTATTTCTTATAGCACTAAGCTCCCTACCCATCTCTTTAAGCTGGTTCTCCATGTGGCCAATATCCTCTACCCACTTGGATTTGGCGATTTTCATCCATCTATGGCTCCTTATCCTTTCTTTCTCCAACTCAAAGAAAAGTAGGACTACAAATTTCTGTGGAATGATTTCCCCCCCCTCAAGAAGATTGTAGTAAGAGCCAAAACTAGGCTGGGGGTCAGGTTCTTGAGTCTTTGTTATTTCCTCCTTCCCTTTTGGTTGTTCTTCCACCCTTTTCTCAAGTTTTTCAGTCCCCTGTAGCTTAGTTAGGGTCTCCTATAGAACAGTTTGTGCTTCCAGTAGAGCTGTTTTTGAGTCCTGTAGTTACACTCTTTCCTTCTAGGTGGAAGATTTGGGACTTCCTCTTTCATATGTGATGGGGGTTTTAGAGGGGGATTCTTCCCCTTTGACAGTGGGTGAATCTTCAATGATAATAGGCACTATTGAAGATGGCTTTGGTTTCCCTATTTTTATCCTTGTGCTTTTCCGAGGCCTGAAATACATTGATGTTCACCTCTTCCTCTTTTGTTTGGGTTTAACTAGGGTGCTGAGGGCAGCAAGAATAGCTGCTACCTCCCTTTCTAGGGTCTCAGGAGACACTTTTGTCTTTTTTGCCCCTTTTTCCTCTCCTTTTGTCTTCTCTGTCTCTACTGGTTTTGTTTCCTCTTACTCTATTTTTTCCTCAGTTTCCTCCCCTTCTTCCCCTTATTGCTCTTCCCCCTCACTTTCAAAAGGACCGTGGTCATATGTGAGGGCATTTATATCATCTTCTCCTGTCATATTTCTAAAGATTTCTGATGCTATGGGGGTTGTGAGGGTGTGGAGGTATTCTTCCACTAATAGTTTAATTAACCCATGGTGAGCCAACTGATCTAGACCTTCTACCTTCAACTTAATGCTGGAGTCTATGAGGGACTGTAGGAGAAAATAGGGGATGCTGAGTTTCTGTGGTGTGGGAGTGTACATACCATATCTCAGCTCATGGAGAAGTCTACAATGGTAGCTATAAACTATGCTATACCTCCCTTCACAGGAAATATACTTGATGATTTGGTAACCGACTTCATCCCAAGGGTAAGGCATGCTTTTTCTTCTAATGCCATTTTTGTCTTCTACATGATGTTCATTTATTTGGAAGAAGGTTTTCTTGGCAACTTGTCCCATTGGCTTTTCATCTTTGCTCCAAGGTAATCCAAGGGGAAGGCTGGTAACCCTACTGATAAATTCTGGGGTGATTTCCATGGTGAGACCTCTGAAAGTAACAGTGGCATGGGTCCCCTAAGCCACTTCTTCGTCAAACCATCGAAATTTTTTGAAAAATGGCATCCAATTTTCTCTAGTGAAAATGGCTACCACCTCGGGATGTTCATGGAGCCTAACTGAATTTGTAGGTTCCTTCTTCATGAATCCCTTGTCATTTTGCTTATACCCCTTTGGAACACCCAGGTAGAGATGGAGACAAATTTTTGAAGAAACAAGAAATAGGGAAAAACTGTGTTTTTTTTAAAGAAAACAGGCATCAATGTTTTTATGGAATTCCTCTCCTTCTACAGGTTCAATTCCCCCTTAAAATTGTATCATTCATTGCACATATTAATAATCAAGGTGGGTCTATACAAAACCTACCTCTTCAAGCCAGAATTTGAGAAAAAACCCTGCGTTTCCTCCTTAAAGACTGCTTACTACTCCTGTAGAACTGGCTGTAGGTGCTCCTATAGAACCTGTTCCTACTCCTGTAGAATGCCGATAGCAGAAGGATGGCTGAAAATGATAGAGAACGATGGTTTTGAGGTTATGGAGATGGTATAGAGCTTGTTGCAGCTAATTGGATGAGGATGAAATGGAAGAAAAGGTGGTGAATGAGTTTCGAGGAGGAGTACCTATGTCTTCTTTGAGATATTTCCGGTAATGGGGTGAGCTGGCAAAAAGTTACGTTGCCATATTTGGACCATTGGTCCCCACTGCCTTGTTATGATGACTCCTTCCCGCAATCACTTCCCATCATTGCATCGGAGTTTGCATACCCTCCACTACCTGTCCTTTGGATTTTCTGTGAGTTGACTAGGCACACGTGTGGTGGCATCTTCGTATGAGCGCAGTCAACTGGACAAGGGTGGCTAGTTAACTGGCCACCTTTTCTCGTTCAACCCTAACCATCTCATTCACTTATGCATATTTTTAAATTACACAGATGTAATAGAGGAGAGGGTTAGACACTTACCTGCAAGTCGAATGTTTGTGGTGTGGTGCATCTTGGTTCCTTTGCTGCTGCATGCTCGTATTTCAGTTGTTGCATGCCTATATCTCCTCTACTGTATGCTTTCTACTCCCTGATGTGTGGCTTGTTTGCTTTGTGTAGGTACCCTCTAGCTGGATCTGGCTTCAGATATCCTCTTCAATCCTATGGCTATACCTATTTTGCTGTTGTGGTTTGATTTTAAGGGGATCAACTGCTACAAGAAATCCTACAAGAGCTCCTGTCGCTACTTCTCCCTTTAAAATTTTTAGTTGATTCTTGTGCTGGAAGCCGTGAGGATGCTACCAGAGATGCTGATGGTGATAGAGAAGTATTTGGTAAGCTACAGGTGAGATTTGGAGGTGTCGTTCCATTTATTATTATTATTTTCTAAAAACTGGTTTCTGTGTTTTTTAGTAGGAAGGAAAGAAATCAATGATGATGAGGTGGTGCAGGTGTGGGATGGATAGTCAGGAGGGTGGATAGCTGGAGGAGGGCCTACATGCTTTTCATGAAACTTCCGAACTCCTCAAACTGTTTTTAAAATCCATTTTGAGCTCTGTGATTTCTACAGGAGCCTCCTGTAGAACACACAGGGCCTCCTGTAGGATACACAATGTTCGGAAAAAACACACAGTGAGGTGGAACAAAGGTCAGAAATGATGGAGAAGAGTGTGAAGGAGGTGAAATAGGCTTTGTGGCATATTTTCTTGCTTCCTGTGGTCCACCTGTAACCTGCAATGCATTTTAAAAGTCAATTTTCTTTTCCTTTTTTTATCTTTTTTTTTTTTTTTTTGAAAGACAACTACGGTGCCTCAAGGAGGTTTTCACCCTAATTGCCTGCCTTGGGTGCCTCCAAAGGAGGTTTTCACCCATTGATCTTATTCTCTTTTTTCTCTTTTTGTTTTTGTTTTTGTTTTTGTCATCACTGGGCTACCTCAAAAGAAGTTTTCAACCCAATGATGGGACTAAAGTGCCTCATGGAGGTTTTCACTCGAGTCCTTATTATTTTTCTTTTTTCTGCTTCTTCAGTGAGTGGGTGGAGTGGAGGCTAAGGCCTTCTCCACTACCAACACTGTCTTATTTAGATCTTCAATAAACTTCTGCTTGGAGAGGGGCTTCTTGTAAATTTTCAACCTACATCCATTGATAATAATGGGGATGGCTTCCTCATCAATGGTTCTCATCAGAACTGAACCATTGTCATTGCATTTTTCAATAGAGTAGGGTCCTAGCCATCTTGTCCTTAGCTTGCCTTTGAAGTCTTTGTATCTTGAATCATTGAGCAGTGCCCAATATCCCTCTTGGAATTGCTTCTCCTTGATATTTTTATCATTCCATATTTTCCTTTGAAGTTGGACTACCTCTGTGTGGAGAAGGGCTTGCAATCTTTGTTCATCCAATCCATTGAGCTGGATTGGCCTTTCCCTCTATGCATGGCTGAGGTCTAGGTCCAGCTGAGCTGCCATCTTTAATGTATTGTATTAAAATTCTATTGACAACAAAGCCTTCTTCCCATAGACTAGTTCATAGGGTGTGAACCCTGTGGTGGTCTTCCATGTTGTGTTGTAGGCCCAGGTGGCCTCAACTAGTCTATCCGCCCAATCTTTTATGCTACTACTCACTACCTTGGTCAAAATTCCTTCAAAAGCTTTGTTAGTGACTCCCACTTGTCCATTGGCTTGTGGATGGTAAGGGGTGGAAGTCTTGTGCTTGATTTTATGATGTGTGAGCAGGTCTTCAATCAAATTGGAAGTGAACTGATAGCCTTGATCTGTAACGAGTTCTCTTGGATACCCAAAATTATAGAATATGTTTTCTCTTAAAAATTCAACTACTTTTTCCTCTGTTGCTACCTTGATTGCTTTTGTCTCTGCCCATTTTGTCAGATAATCGGTGCACACAATGATGCATTGCCTCTGTTTTGAAGGAGGGTTGATAGGACCCACAAAGTCCATTCCCCACTTCTCAAATGGCTCAAAGGTCACTTGAGGTTGCATGGGCATCTCATCCTTTGAAGTAGGTTTCCCCATCCTTTGGCATCAATCACATTTGCTGATATATCTCTTCACATTGATGAAGAGTGAGCCAATAGTAGCCTGCTTGCAACATTTTGAAGGCAGTCCTCTTTGCTGCAAAATTGCCTCCATAGGGCTTTTCGTGATAGGTTAGGAGAATGTCAAAAACCTCCTCCTCCCTGACATATCTTCTCAAGATCTGATATGGGCCAAGTTTGAAGATATTGCCCCCAATCCAAGTGAAAGGGGTGCTTTTCTTCATAATGTTGCCCTTGTCTTTTGAGTACAAGTGTGGTGGGAACTGTGCTGAAACCAAGTAATTTGCTATGTCAACAAACCATGGAGAGAGTAATGAGGTAGCAAATAGGTGCTCATCTAGCATTTGATCATCCACCATTCCTTCCTCACTTGCAGGCAAATTTACTCTAGACAAAAAGTCATCAACAACATTTTCTTTACCAGGCTTATCGACAATGGTTAAATCAAACTGCTGCAGTAAAAGCAACCATCTAATAATGCGAGCATTTACATATGGTTTGTTCATTAAATACCTAATTGCAACATGATAGGTTTGATAGCCTGTGATGTAATGTCTGAATTTATTTAAGGAATGCACTACAACTAGGAGTTCCTTCTCGGTTACTGTGTAGCTTAACTCTGCCTTTGACAAGTTTTTACTTATAAAGTATATGGCGTAAGGTAACTTTTCATCAATTTGTCCCAATGCTGCTCCTATTACTTTGTTCGAGGCATCTGTGTGAATCTGGAAAGGTAGGGCCCAGTTTGGGCCTCTCAAAATTGGAGCAGTCACGAGGTTGCTTTTCAAGGTATCTAGGGCTTCTTGACAGTTTTCAGTCCATATGAACTCGACATCTTTTCCCAAAAGACCAAATAACAGAGAGGCTAACTTACTGAAATCTTTAATGAATCTTCTGTAATATCCCGCTAAGCCTAGGAAACTTCGGACATCTCTCACCTTTTGAGGAGGTGGGACCCTTTGGATGATGGCAATTTTGTTGGGGTCCACCTATAATCCTTGTTGAGAGATTGCATGACCTAGCACGGTTCCTTTAGTCATAAAAAATTCACATTTTTCTAGACTGAGGGACAGGTTCATTTCAATACCCTTGTCCAAAACTTTTCCTAGGTTAGATAAAGCTTCCTAAAAGTTAGAACCATAAGGAGTAAAATAATCCATATATATTTCCACTGCATCATGAACCAGTTCATAAAATATACTCAATACTGCTCTCTAGAAAGTGGCTGGAGCATTGCACAAACCAAAAGGAAGGACCCGGTATGCAAAGGTACCCCAAGGACAAGTGAAAGTAGTCTTATCTTGGTCTTCTAGGCTGATTTGAATCTAGTTGTACCAACTAAACCCATCTAGGAAGGAGAAAAACTTTTTCCCTGCCAAACCATCTAACACTTGATCTATGAAGGGAAAAGGAAAATGGTCCTTTTTAGTGGCTTTGTTTAGTTCCTGATAATTGACACAGATTCTCCACTTACCATTTTTATTTAGAACTAGCACCAAAGGAGAGACCCATTCACTGTCAAAGATGGGGTAGATGAATCCTGCATCCAATAATTTATGCAATTTTTCCTTAACAATGTCTTTAAGGGCTGGATTCATCCTCCTTTGAGGCTGCCTGACTGGTTTTCAATCTTCCTTAATGTATATGTGATGAGTACAAATTGAAGGGTGCACTCCCTTCATCTCCTTATAACTCCAAGCGAAGGCATCTAAATGTCTTCTCAATAAGCTACATAGTTCCTTCTCCTGGGAAGTGGATAGGGATGAGTTGATTTTCAAGGTTATTTCTGGGCCAAACTCTATATTCTTAACACAGAGAGAGGTTGGGTCGGCCACACAGAGATTAGTTAATGGATTGTCTTGGGTTTCTTTCACTAGATCTTATAATGGAAAAATACTGGGGGGTGGATTTTGGATTAAATTTTCAATGATATCATCCTCATTTTGCTGTTTTCCCCCCATGACAGTTTCTACTGCACACAGTGGTGCAGAATAGACTTCATCCTCATCCTCCTCCTCCAACTAGAGAGGTAGATCATGTTCTAGCAAGGGTTGGGTAGGAGGGTATAGGATTAGCTGCTTGGACATATGCCTATTCTTGATGGTCATGTTCCCAACCCGACAACTGATATAAGCATCGGCAGTGGCCAACCAGGGTCTTCCTAGGATGAGAGGATACCCAGTGAGCTTTGCCTTCAGCTAGAGAACTAAGAAATCAGTAGGGTACTCCCAAGAATCAATGGATACCATCACATCCTCCATAGTCCCTTCAGGGGTTACAATGGAGCAATTTGCTAGCTGTATTACTGTCGTGGTCTTTCTCAAGGAGCCCTGGAAGTTGAGTTTGAGCATGGCGTCCTTTGTCATCACATTAATGGCAACTCCCAGATCAATCAAGGTATGTGGCATCATGGTGCCATTGATGTGGACATCAACTACTAGGCTTCCAAGGTCTAGATATTTCAGATAGATTACCTGCCCCAACATCAGGTCGGACAGTTTTCCTATGACATTGATGGTTGGGGCATCTCTCTTGAGCCTGCCTAGATGCTTGAAGCACCTCTCTTTGATCATCTTATTGTATATAGGCACATCGTTTATGGCTTGGAGAAGTGGTACCTTTACACATAACTGTTTCAATTCTCCCAGAAGTTCAGTTTCTTCTAGGGTGGGCTATGTTGCCATGGATAATCTCTCAGGAAAGGGTGAAATTAATTTCAGTTCTCTTTCCCCTTTATCTTCCTCAACCTTCTGAGGGGGAGGTTGGCTATCTAGGAGAACCTTCCCAAATCGTACGTTAATCTCCTGAATCTCCACAACATAAGTTGGGCATGATGGTTCCCCACTATATACTTGTTGGGCCTGTCTGTTGTTCGGGTTCGGGTTTGGTTGAGCAGGAATTTGGGGTTGCCTTGGTGGAGTAGGAGGCAATGGTTGTGGTTGAGCAGGTGGTGGAGGCAAAAGAGCGGGAGGAGAGTTGTACTGGGGCCTCCACCCCTGATGAGATGCATTCCACTGAGGTTGTGGCTGAGCATAGGATTGAAATGCATGAGCAGCTGGTTGGGCATGATAATGAGATGGATAGGACCAAGGAGGAGGTGTGGACTAGGAAGGATGAGCAGGAGGGCCCCAAGAAGGTATGGAAGTGGCTTGGTTGGGGTTGTAGTATGCCTGAGATGTCCCTTGCATCCCCTGCTGGTATGGTCTAGGTCCATGCGGTCTCCTTTGGTTCATGAAATAGAGTGGTTCAGTGGCTCCTTCGGCCCCTTGGTATACAACTTTAAGTCTGGGCAAGGAAGGGCACTTATATGTAGAATGATCTTCTTCACAGACTGAACAAACCTCTATAGAGTTCAATGGACATTCATTCCTAGGATGCCTTCTAGTGCCCCTAGGACAAAAAATGGCCAAAGCCCTCTCTGCTTCCTCTTGTTTTCTTTTGATATGCAAGGTATCCTTTTGCATGGCAAGAGTCTACAACATCTCACTCTTGAAGTCCTCCAGCATGTTTCCAAGTTCACCTTTGAGGGATGAACTAGATGAGGAGGTACTAGCTATGGGTTGACTCCCCCTACCTCTCTTTCTGGTTGCCCTAGAATGGTTTCTAAAAATAGTCTTTATGTCTTCATAAGGTCGTTGGTAGATGTGTCCTCCAACCAATAGATGGAGGATGTCTAAAATGCATTCCAAAATTCCCCTAAGCAGGACCAAATTTAGAGATTTAGGGTCAAGTGTGCACATGGCCCTTTTATAACCGAGCTAGAACCTCTCTTCATAATCTTCCAATGATTCATCACTTCCCATGGTCATTCGGAAGATTTCTTCCTTGGTGTCTTTTGACCTACAATAGTCTTGATATTTGTTATTAAAGGCCTACTGCATCTGGGCCCAAGTTGTGATGCTCTTGCCAGGTAACCCCATGAACCAACACAATGCTGCATCCTTGAGGGTAGAAGGAAATAGTTTCAACTTTTTTTCAACTTCTGCATAGTCATAATTTTGACAAATAACATCAAAATCAAACAAAAAGGTGTCAAGACCTTCTGTAGTCAATCCATGAAAGTGAGGTAGGGCTGAAGGGCTTATCTTCATCATTTTAGTGTCCCCATTGGTCTCTTGAATGGAAAAGGTACCCTCTACTCTTTCTCCATTCCCCTTAGCATTTCTATTTTCAGCCATTATCTCAGAAGGGATGTTTTCTTCTTCTTCTTCCCCTATAGGTTCTTCAAATATCTCTGGTTGTTTACCTAAAGGTTATTCTTGATCATTGCCATCGAAGAAGAGAGAAGGGTGGCTATGTGATGTGGTGGGGGTGTTGGGCAAGAATTTTCCTCAATTATCTCTATTCCTACGAGGCATGAAAGGAAATATCTTTTTGGGTGGTTTTTGTTTTTTTTTTTTGCTTGTACCTGCAAAATTGAAATTGATTGAACAAACAAATTGCAACTAACTGAAATGAACTTGCTGAAATGAAAATTGTAGAATTGAAATAAAAGCAAGGAAATGACTAATCTACTTTTGTTGGAATGGAAATTGCAGAATTGAAATGGAAGCAAGGAAATGAATAATCTACTTTTGCTGAAATGGAAGTTGTAGAATTGAAATGAAAGCAAGGAAATGGCTAATCTACTTTTGATGGAATGAAAATTGCAGAATTGAAATGAAAGCAAGGAAATGTGGAAATTGAAAGAGACAACTACTCTACTTTTGCTGAAATAAACTACTTAGCAGAATGTTGCAATAGAAAATAGAAGAAAAGCAGTAATCACAAAATACTCTGACGCTTCCCCGGAAACGACGCCAAAAAGTGGTGAGCACCAATATTGCAGCAATAATGCGGCAACTCCGGGGATTCCTATTTTACTTTTATCAACCCGGTAGTTTGTAACAAACTTGGAAGCGACTGTGTTGTATGCACAAGTACAGACTGTCACTTGGTCAGCTGACGCAAGATCACTAGGAGCTCAAGCCAACTTCTATGAATTCCAGAAGAAGATTTATATGTGATGAAAGAAAGAAAATCTTACTCTACAAAGGCTACTCTACTTGCAGAAAGAGAAAGAAGACTGAAAAGCAAAGTAAACCTAGCAAACCCTAATTAACCAACTAATCCTATTTTTGTAGAAAGAGAGATGAAAAACCATGAAATGAATGCTATTGCTTAAGCTAGGAATAAAACAACATCTACTCAAGCTATTTCTAGAAGGAAATGAGAAAAAAACATATTTTTGGATTTGTATGTATTTTTAGGTGAAATTGTCATGCATGTAATTTATTTGTTTGCGAATGTGGCAGTGATTAGGTGGTGATGGAGGGTGACTTTGGAGTTTCCAGAGGTGTAGGAAGGTGTGGATGGATCCTAGGAGGTCCCAGGTGGTCTTTTGGAGGCTTATCCTCCAATCGGACTTCAAAAAGACGCCTACAAGAAAATCTACAGGAGGCTGCAGGGGATCTACAAGAGGTATACAGGAGGTCTACAGGAGGATGCCGAGAGTTGTTTTAGAGGGTTTTGAAGCTAGGAAAATGGGTGGAAAGGGTAGCTGATGGCTAGGAGGATGTGTTAAGGTGTCTAGGGTTCATCAAGAAAGATTAGGGAAGAGAAAGATGGTTGGACTTGTTCAAAGAAAGAGAGGAAAGTTTATGATAAAAGCGCAGAAAATTAAGGCAGATTTGTGAGGGACTTTGATGACTTGTGGAACATAGATCAAAGAGAGATGGTGATGGTTGATTGGCTGAATTATTGTGAGCAGAGATGTACTACCAGAGAATTGAAAATCAAACACTGAGATTAAGCAAGCAAAGAAACTAGCTACACCAAAAAAACAGAACTTTGCATCAAGCTAAGCTAAATTCTGATCTAGGAAAGTAAATGCTGAACAATGCTATATGGAAAGGAAGCATGGAAGGAAATTTATTGAAAATACAGAAATGAGCATAGTGAAATAGATCTACAGCAAAACATGAACCTTCTAACAAGCTGCAACACCAGAAATCCTATGGAAAAGGAAAATCTGTGTTTTTTGTGGCAGCGAGAGGGTCTTGGCCTCAGTTCATGGTCCCAAAGGGAGGAAAGGAGGCCAAGGCTTTGTTTATGGCATTTTTGTATCTTTTTCCTATCACTATTCAACCTGCTACAACAAACTGAAATGGAAACAACCTTTTAAATCACCAAAAGCAACCTATCCTTAACTAAGAAAGAAATCTATCTAACAGTAGTTAATTCATAAACTGAAACAAAAAATATAAATATAATACAAGAGGTGCTTAGCTGCTTGGATTGGGACCTAACCCAAAAGCTTCAACCCTCTGAGGTGACTCAGTGCTAGCTCAAAAACAATCTCATCTCCATTATCAAAATAACAGTAAGATTACATGAAACTGTCCACAAAAGTAAGCTTGAAGTTGAGCAGAGAAAAACTGCAACAAAATTTCGAAAATTTGACTAACATTCAACAATATAATGTGGCCTTAGGCCTCTCTACTAATACAAATGAAGCTACCAACAACTTCCTTAAAATCAGGGAGGCTTGGCTCCCAAAACTTGCGAAAGACAGAAGTTATCCTCCACTTGCTCGGTTCCTCTTTGGTGCATTGATGTGGCTGCTTGTGCTCCGAGCTTCCTGAAGGAGAATTCAAAGTAGGGATTCATACATGAGGGGGACACCCTCCTATAAATCCTCTCCCTTGTTTTCTTCGAATATTTGGTGCCAAATGTCCATTAAATATTTGACTTTGTCTCCAAAATTGACCAAAAATCTGCATTAAGCACACATTAGACTCCATGGCATAATGACCAACCTAACTCACTCTTTTAGCATAAATATAATAAAAAACATGCAATAAACTAATGATAATGGTGGATTAAGCTAAGTTAGGAGGAAAAATGAGCCCATATAATTACCCGTTTATGGGGCTCATTATTAGTGAAAAAAATTGCTTTTAATTGGAAGTTGATCTTAATCAACTTCTTATATGTGAGACCAATTCTCTATATTTAGATTTATTGCTACTGGTAAACCCTTTTTTAGGTTCACCTCCACAAAAACCCGATGTAAGCTTGGAATCCCTTGCGGCTCAGCTCGGTCAATGTATTTTCCAAGGGCATTTCCTATACTCTCGAGAGTTTCCTTATTCCAATAATGTAGTGGGAAGAAGGGAAGCTTGATCCATATCAAGAATGCTGACAAAATTGTCAGGCTAGGAGGTAGCTCCATAATGTGAACTATGTTTTTGCATTAATATTGCTTATGGATATTGTTGTGTTGTACAACAACCCCCCATTTCATAAAATTTTTCTTTCTAACTATAATATGAAATGGGTCCCTTTTAAACATAGATGTGTGAATATATTGGTATCAACTCATTATTAGAAAATTCTTCATCAAAAAGTCCAATGGAAATGTTATATTATAAAACTTTTGAACTTTAATGAAATCAGTCTTATGAATAAATATAAAGTTCTTTGTTATTGCGATAAAGCAATCGAAAGATCGCACATCACAAAAATAAATAACATAATGCATGCACTCATTGACTTACTCCAATCCGAAAAGTGAACAACTATCAGATATCGGGAAAGGTGAATAGCAAGTATAATGAAAGACCCTCCCCTATTTCTCCGATGCGATATCACTGTCGGCAATCGGAGGATGTAACACAACGCATGTTTATGACACCTTTAAATCTCCCGATGCAATAAGGTGTATCGCCATCGGCAATCGGTGATTTTGCAATGACATAAGTAATATGACCCGAGCCCATCCCCGATTGCGATACATTAAGTCACGAGTTTCAAAACATATTTAAAAAAGGCTTGCATGCATCATTTTGGATTATTTTTAAAGCCTTCCCATTCACGTTACCAATCACCGATTGCGATTTACTTATGATTATCCGCCAAAAACCCAAGACACGCTTGAATGAATCATTCGCCACATAAACGATATGATGGGTATTTAAAACTCCTTTACCATGATTGACAGGTTAAGCGGCCAATTAATGAAGCAATTATACCAAGATCTTCCCTGAGATTGTATCTACGATAGCATCGCTATAATCTTTCATTATTTTCTAACTGATATAGTTCTTTCATATTGGTTCATACTACCTATTCTCTATATCACGTTGGTTTCATTCCTTGCGCAGAACTCCGCCGAAAGAACAAATTCAAACCAAATGGGAAAGAAATCCAAGAGATTCGCGGTAGCAGTGGCTCCTGCAGCAACAGTGCAGCCCACCAATGATCCAGGACCAAGCAAAAAGGGTTTAATTTCAGACACTACGTGTCTTGGCCTTGGAAACACAAGTTGGAAAAGCATCTATAATTTAATTGAAGCAGAGGAGCCTGAGGCAATACCAGTACAAGCTACCGCAGATTCAACTAGAAAATCAGAAGCTTCCCTTAAAGATTTAGATGATTCGTATTTGCACAGAATAGCAACACATGAGAAAATTCTTCCATACACTGATGTAGTGCGATGCGCAGTAGAAGATATCCCGGTTTTAAACAGAACATTTTGCACAGTTGAAGAAAATATTTTTGGCTCATTTCAACCTGATGACTTAAGGAAAATGTATCACTTGCCCGAACCTCAAAAGAAATACAATAAAGCCTTTCTTGAAAAGTTCACAAACGAGAATGATACTGAATCGGCCCCAATTCGGGAGTGGAGACAGAACCTCGCAAGGCACAAACATGAATCCTCAGATAAGTACTCTGTAGATTCATTATGTTCTCCTTACTGTTATGCTGGGGCAATGATGTGTAGAATTTGGGGATTGCATGATTCTGCAAAGTTCACTATTCAAATGGTTCCTTTAATGGAAGCGGCAGTTAATAGTGAAGTAATGGATTGGGCAAACATATTGTCAGATAAATTAGCCACTGCAATTCTTGAATTTAGAGAAAAAACTCGCGTAACCGATAGGACTATCCCTTCTTTTTATTATAGTGCTTATATTATAGATACTCTTTGCTTCAATTCTGAATTTCTTGTACTTGGGTGGAGATGGACTTCACAAGACCCCATGCCAATCAACATTTATCATCAAAAGTTATGGAAGGCGCACTATAAGGACCACTTGTACAAAATCTGTAATGGTTTCATGTTACCTATCTATTATGCCATTTTTGATAATCCCGCCCCAAAGATTTCCACGGAAGCAGAGGTTGACCTAACCGCTGCAGGAAATTGGTTTGGGGAAGACAAGTTCACATACATAAGGATTTTTGGTAGCCTTGCAAGACCTCATGTCCTTCTTCTGTATGTACCTGACAAGATGTTAGCCAGAGAATTGGCCTACCAAATAACAACAGCAGGAACATCCAAGACTCTTAGGAATTAAAAAGTAGGCTTGGCCTACTTTTCCTTTGAGATGTGGTGTTTATACTCTACATGATTACAAGCATGCGGAGAAGGAGGCAGAAAATATAAACATGCTCAATTTTGCAACCATTCCTAACAGGCAATTCGATCCAAGGAAAGTTGCCTATACTGTGCTTGAACAAGCCAAACTTACAAGGTTTGATCATGAAAAAAATGAATTTGATGACCTGTTTTCTTCAGCAGAATCATTATTCCAGGTACAAACGCTGGCAAAAATGAGATATAACGATGAAAGGCTAGTAGAATTTAATAGGCGCAGAGAACAGAGGTTGCAAACTCTACCTCTGGACTTATTAGCTACTACCCCAACAACCCAGTCAAGTGAGACTGAACAACGAATTATTGATAAACCTCCTGCTATAGAGAAGATTCTCGAAAGAGGAAAAGTACCAGAGCAGGAGAAAGAGCAGAAAAAAGAACAAGACAAGGGCAGTGAAAATATCGATATGGATACCCAGATTGATCCCAAGCTCCTCCAAGAATGGCAACAATTTGACTCTATTATAAGCAATCTGGAAGCTTCAGAATGTACCATCACACCCAAAGTAACAGTCGGACAAGATACAGTGTCAACAACGGTTCCAATTAAAGGAACCAGCTACCTACCCATCAGCACGGATGTAGAAATAATTCCAAAAGATCCATCTGATCAAATTATTTTACAGATAGAAGACATACCTCCATTATATGTCTTTTACAGTCCCAAACACAGGGTTGTAGTGAAAAAACAGAGGAAAAGGAGAATACTTGATCAATCTTCCCTGTTTCCAACACAAACAAAGATAGCTAATCTAGTTTGGAAAGAAGAGTTTAACCCTTCAGATGACCTTACAAAACTTTCTTAGTATTCCAGAGCTTATTCGGCAGCCACTATGGATAAAGCCTCAGAAGTAAGCAATCTACTTAAGGAAAGAGACCAAACAATTGTTTCATTGCAGTTACAAGTGTCCGAAAGACAACAGAAAATTGAACAGTTAGAACAACAACTATCAACACAACAACAGATAAATAATCAATTAACTAAGCAATTGCTTGAGGCGAAATAGAGGATAGACTCAAGCACAATACAAAAACAAAAGGAATTATCTGAAGCACTGGTTAGGATAAAGACAATGAATGAAAAAATGATGAAAACGAAAGACGAGCAATTCGCTCAGCTGTCACATCAAGTAGAAAAGTTCAAGAGTCATCCACAACCAGCAGATTTCAGGTCTGAAGCTCTCCAGATCAACAAAGCATTGGTTACACAGCTAAGACTGCTATGTCATAACATTTCTCTGGTTGAGCCACTTTGTGAGATTACTGCATCAATAGTTGACAAGTCAGTCGATTTTAGGTAGGATTTGGAACAGGTCGTTGAGACTCTAACCAACTTTCTATCTTGGCAAGACACCAGTGAAGGGCAGGCCGCAAATCTGTCTAAAATTCTAGAGTCACACAAAGAGATCCTTTTCTTAGAATGGAAGTCACAGCTAATGAAAGCAGAGAGAGAAATCTCAAGATGCAGACTATCTACTAGTAATTTAATTGAGTTAATCAATAACACTCTTTATCTGTCTAACATGATTTCACAATGCACTCCAGGTAAATTGCCGTCAGCCAAAGCATTGGAACAAGCATGCAATCAAGAATTGGAGAAGAATGGAAGATTAATTGCCGGCATCCAAAGTTTAACTTGGGATACCTTTTGGTTTTTCTTAGTAAAGCCATACAGTCAAAGGGCCGCCCTCAAATGTTTAACCAATGCGATCGGTTGTATCATTCCTGAAATCCATGATGCCACATACTTAGCTCAACTACATTCTCATCTCACTCGTCCTCCAGAATTGGAACCAATGCTTGCAATTTTCCAGCTCAAATCAAAAGGAGATCATTCGAAACAATGAATCATGTTGCCGACTACAAACAAGCCTATGTTGAGAAGATACTCATGATTTAGTTGTACCAATTAATAGCATTTTATTTTTGTAATTAGTTAGCCTAATTAGTATTTATAGGCCCTTTCATGCATTTAGAAAGGGTCCTCAGTTTTTGTATAAACTCAAATCTAGAAGTTTCACTATTGTGCTTCTGGTATATTTTTTTTTATAAATACTGGGCCAGTATTCCAAATTTTGACGAAGAAAGCTTTGATGGGATGTGCACTATTGCCTTGATGTGAAAGTGTTTCTAAGTTGGAAGAAGGAATTTGAATGCGATTGATATCGGGAGTGATCCAAATAACATATGGTACTGTTATCTATGCTCTTGTTTCATTCTTTCATGTGAATCATCATTTGTTTAATCTTGCTATCATTGGATATATGTATGTGTTTTTAACATCAATCCTTATATTTTTCACTATTGAATGTTTAAGGAGTGTTATTCTTTCAATCATATCTGTATCAGTGACATATAAAGAATAGTGTAATAATGTTTTAATGATTCCTTCGTTCAACTACTTGAACAAAGTAATTATCATATGAATAAATGTCTTTGTTTACCAATAGAGTCATCTATATGCCTATTTGTGAATAAAGATAACCAAACATTACACTAAAACAGAAATTTCCCGGGATAGGATAGTTGTTCATATTTTTACTTTTTAGATTAAATCATTCATCCATTATCATTATATTAGAGAACCACCCATTTATCCATCCCCTTTTATCCATCATTGGGAAACTGGTCCCATTATTTCCAGTCGGAGCCACCACACCAAACGGAAAAGGAGTTGCCTTTAAGGTTCAGACCGGGTGGTTTTCCCCGATGTTGTTGCAGTGATTTTTGAGGCATCAACAGATATATACATGGAGGGAGAGCCTCTTGGGCTTCACCTCCTAGTGTCTTTTCATATTCCTAATCTCCTTATTTTAAATTTACATTATTCACATAAATTTCCTAATCCCAAAGATTAGGTGTCAACATGCCCCCTTAATCTGAAGTGATGTTGTTGGGTGCAGGGTCCCCTAAGGGAAGTTTTGGGGCTTAGAGCCCAGATTTTGGTCAAAGTTTGTAATTACAATGTAAAGGCTCCACATTTTGTGGGCGCAGAGCGCGTAGTTGTAAAAGAGTCATAGGGTTGTCTGCCCTTATTTTTGATAATGTAATGTTGGATGTGGAGATCTACCCATGGTCCGTAGACCATGGGATTGTATAAATAGAGCGAAGCTTTAAGTAGTTAAGGCATGTAGACACAAGATGAAAATATATGATGTATGCGAGATAGATATGAAGTGTAAAGTCTAGTTTTGGGCCGTAGAGTAGGAAGAGGTTCTGCAGCTAAGTGCACAGAAGCCTAGTAGTCCGGAGCTGAGTGCACAGACCCCGGCAGCTGAGTATGTAGGGCGATTTGAGTCTATAGCAGTTGGAAGAATTAATAAAGAGAAGTTTCTACCATTTATGTGTATTTATTTCTTGTTTTATGCATCAAATATATTGGGTATGAATTGCACTTCTATTGTTTATATGATGCACGAATATATATATAACTATTATTGTTAAGTGAATGCAAGTTAGAATATCTTGTTACATGAAGATAATCAAGACCTGTTAATAAGATAAGTAATAAACTTGGTGTAGTTTGGGAAATAACGCAATTCACTACCATAACAGCGTGAAAGCATCTCAACCCCTGGTTAGGGCTGTGCGAATGAAGATTATGACACTTCGCAAGGGTACTGAAGGGTGGAACCATGCATGAAGTGACCTCTGCGAGGGAAAGTATAGTTGGACTAAATCGACATCACAAACATCTCAAGGGTGCGGAAACTTGGTTACAACATCCCCTGATACTGCTTTGGGGGAGACTTCAGTCCGCGCTCCACTTGCTAATGCCAAAAGAGCTAGTGATGTAGGGATTTTTTTGGCTAAATAAATCCAAACTTGGGTCAGGCCCCCATAAGCCAACAAATGGTTCCGTTGTTGGGACCAGAATCTGCATAAGAGATGTGTGATGTCATATCATTGGAATCCAACTAAGAAAGAAATCAAAGGCTAGTTGGACAGAAGAATTCACGAGTTCGCGACACAAGAGAATAGAAACCTACGACTGTTAAAAGAATAGTGGCTAGATAGCTACCTATACATGGAGATCCATGAAATATTTTTCGCGTCCTTACCTACCAAGCTATATGAGTGGAAAAAGCTAGTAGATAGTCAAGGAAGGTGGAAAATCGACAGTCCTATTATGTGGACCCTAGAGCTACTACAAAGATTAAAAGCATCAGAGGATAAGATCACGCGTGCCATTGATCATTGGCTTGATCATATTATAGGAGGATTCGTTACTGAGTTCACGGTTGACACCTTAGTCAACTACATCAAGGCAGAGCGACGCTTTCTCAAAGGACTGCGAGGTAAGTACGTAAAGTATTTGAATAATTGGATTAAAATGATGTTGTGCGAAAAGTGGGTTATGTAGTTACCTTGATGTTCGAGGCTACGCAAAGTAGAAAGGTTTACAAGAATGAAGGAAATAAGGGTCCAGAAAATAGCCCCTTGATTTCACCTCCATGAGGGGATGAGGAAGAGATTACGAAGGTCTCTCCATGAAGTGCTATCCATTTGATAAGGCAAAGAATTCTGTGAATACCACCTCCACCCACACCACCACCAGCTTCACCACCATCACCTCCATATTCACCCGTACCAACTCCACCACCACGGCAATTCAGTATGTCAAACACAATGAAGCTGCCTGTGTTCAAAGGTTTGGGAAATGAGGATTTGGACCAATTCTAGTTCATTGTTAGAGTTGTATGGAAAGCGAAAGGTGTTACATATGACCATATAAAGAAAGTGACGATGGTTAGTGCCCTGTAGGATCGCGCGTTGATTTGTACATTAAGTACTCCAATGATAATCCAAATGCAGGAGTCGCAGATATCCAAACAACGCTAAATAAATAATTTAGTAGGCCTAAGTCTAAATCGCAGTCGATAGTAGGATTCAAAGAGATCACGATGCTACCAGGTGAGACTCCTTGGGCGCTGGATCAGAGGCTAAAACATATGATTTGCAAAGCTAATATGAATCTAACATCGCGAGTGGTTTGTAGCTTCACTACTACCACATTTAAGGAGTGCGCTATCGCAACAGAAGATAAAAACTTAGGCAGAGGCCTTGGAGATTACGATGAGGCTTCATGAGACCCCAATGCAAGATCCTAACCTAGGAGTTTAGCAGATCCACACACAGCTGAAGAATCTATTCCTTGAGATGCAGAGTCTGAAACATGATAGGACATCTCGACCAAAAGTGCATGAAGAAGTATCGTGCGTGAAATGGAAGGGTCAGGGTCATGATAGAGACCACTCCCCAATTTTTACAAATTACCTTGTGGGAGGAGGGCTGATGCCTTTAAGGCTGAGGCTCAAGTAGGACCTAGCGTGACGCCTTCTTTGTGGTGTGCGATCTATCAAATAGATGGAAAACATGCCACGAACAATTGTCACTTGTTACAGAAGTATACGCAGAATTGCAACAGTCATTCTGAAACTTTTGTAAGTCAGTGGGACATGATGAACGTACTTGCAGAAGTTATGAGTTGATGATGGATAGGACGCCCAACTACAGAGTTCAGGCCGAAATGTGGCCCCTTGAACAAAATGCAGGGATGGCGTGAACATGATTTCAGGGGCACAGATGAGGCCAAGGTGGAGGAGGACCTGGGAGAGGTTGCGGATAGTAGATTTGCTGCAATTGTGGAGGGCCAGGACACTATGCCTGCGATTGCACAAATCCAACGCACCCATCGTGTTTGTATTGCATGCTGTTTGATCATGAGATAGAGGATTTTCCTATGCTGATAGCTAGGATATGTGACAAAAGAGCGCTATGACCTCCCCTGACTCAGAACCTATAAATGATGAGGTCTGAGTCGCGCGAGGAAGACCCGAATGTAAACATTGTGTTCCAAAGTGGAGTCGTGACGGGAGATGACAAAGGAAAACAACTAGAAGATAGTACTTGGGTTCCCAGAGCTCCAGCAAAAGAAGCTTAGTTTAATTTGGAGTGCGCTCAGGAAACCTTCATGGAAGCTAAGAAGAGCTTCGTTGATGCCTCCACTTTAGGAAGTAAAGATAAACCAGAGTCGGAAATGGACCCATACATGCTCACAACGTTCCTCGAAACCTGTATAAAGTTACTGCGTGACAGTAAGGTTGTGAAAGGGTTACAAGAACTCATTAATAGATGCACTCGGATTGCGCTAGGAGAACCATGCATAGTCTTGAAGATCAAAAAACATAAAACAAGGACGGGACGAGAAATGAGACTAACCGCGCAGATCGGAGAATATGAGATGGATCAAGTCATCCTATATTTGGGATCGGTTGCAAATATTCTGCCAAAATAGACATGGGAGCAAATGGGGTGACCTGTGCTGCTGTGGTCTCCAATTTGGCTAAGGATGACGAACCAATAGAAAATAATATCCATGGGGAAATTGCAGGGAATAACTGTGGATATTGAGGGAGTGAGCGCGCTAGCCAATTTCGAAGTGATAGAGATTGTTGATGATTGAAATTCCTACCCCACGCTCTTAGGAATTGACTGGGCCACTGACATGAATGGGGTAATTATCTGAAGAAGTGAAAAATGATATTTGAGAAGAAATCACTGCACGTAGTTATACCCCTAGACCCTGCTGAAGGATCGTGCTATACACAACCTGTTCGTGACTTTGAGAGTGATGATGATATGGAATACATGTATAAGATAATAGAGAGAGATCAAGACTGGGTGAATCCCACCACGGATGGGCAGATTGCATGGGAGCGCGAGAGATCCTGTACTTCGGATTCTCATGAAGAAATAGAGTGATGACAAAATCAATTACATGAGGTACTTACACTGAATTGCAATATGATGACCAGATTGCTGTGCTGCGTGTTGACAGAAGTCAGAGATATGCCTACTTATGATGGTCTAAATGAGGTAGATACCTTCTTGGATGCATTTGAAAGTGAGGTGCCCAAAAAAAAACGCTTCCAGGCCTTGGACTGGGTACTGTGCGCTACACCCATGAGATGGTGGGGTACGCACAAAGGAAGTTTTGATGATTGGCACGAATGTAGGAAAATGATGAGAGTAAGATTTGGGAAGCCTAAGGTGTGATTGACAGATGAGTACAATGGACGAGATGATTTGTGTGCGCATCTGGCCAAGTGGGCATAGGCATATGGAGAAAAGCCACAACCTAAATGGGTGCACCTGTCTTGTCATACCATAGATGTTATACCGATGAACTGGTATATAGAAATAGAGCTTCACTATGGGACCGACAAATGGGATATCCTACGCAAGGTTTCATGATGACCTTCAGTTTTGAGGATGGGTTTGACTGTATTGAAGAAGCACTACAAGAAGTAATAGCTGCCATCTTTAGGATTCTGCAGGATGCTTTAGACCTGGCGCAACTTGAATGGGCTACTCAGCTCAGTTGCACGCTGGAATGTTATAATGTAACTACTAAAGAAGAGGATGAATATCCATGGAAAATTAACATTCCAGAGATAGAAGGCCATCATGAGGTTCAAGGACCATAGATTGAGAACCCTGACATAACCGAGCCAGTGAAGACTAAGTAGGTGAATATTGGTACGGAGGTGGAGCCCAAATTCACAAAGATCGGAGACTACTGGGACAACACAATGGTGGATAAGGTTGCTGAATTACTCCACGAAGATCAGGACTTATTCCCGACCAAGTTTACGAATTTGAAAGGAATAATCAGAGATTTAGGGGTAATGAAGATCAAGTTAAAGCCCGACACTAATCTAGTTAAGCAAAGGTTGTACCACTTAAATCCAAAATACAAGGAGAAGGTCCACGTAGAACTAGACAAAATGCTCATAGCAGGCATCATTGAGCTTGTGGAAGAATCCGATTGGGTAAGCCCAATGGTGGTACAGGAGAAGAAGCAGAAGGATGAGATAAGAATATGCGTGGATGTCAGAAAATTGAATGATTCTTGTGTGCATGATCCATTCCCAACTATGTTCACAGATGAGGTGTTGGACAATGTAGGTGGTCAGGAAGCATATTCTTTCACTGATGGGTTCTCAGGGTACCACCAGATCAAAATCGTGCCGGAGGATAGGAGCAAGACAACCTTCATGACTGATTGGGGTTGCTTCCAATATACTGTCATGCCATTTAGATTGAAGAACACGCCGACCATATTTTCGCGCGTGGTCATTGCGACATTTAAGGAATATATTCATAAGTTCTTGGAGGTCTATTTTGATGACTGGACTATATTTGGGCTAGTTAAGCACCATGTAGTGAGCTTGTGCTTGATGCTGGATACCTGTCGAAGATACCAAATCTTGATCAACCTAAAGAAGTGTGTGTTTCTCATTCCTTTTGGGAACCTATTGGGGTACGTGGTTTGTAGACAAGGGTTGATGATAGACCCCGTAAATCTTGCAGTGATTTTGAATTTGGAAGCACCACGAAGTGTGAAACAGTTGCACGCTACTTTGGGACATACGGGGTACTACAAATTTTTTATCAAAGTTTATGCTTAAATCACTGCGCCAATGGAAAAACTATTGAAGAAGTATGTCACATTTTGCTGGAACGATGCCTATAATAAAAGCTTGGATATATTGAAGGAAAAGATGGTTACTGCGCCGATTCTTGTCTTCCCAAACTGGAAGAAAGAGTTTCATGTCCATGTTGATGTGTTGTGTATAGAATTGGGGGTAGTACTAACCTAAGAGGTGGAGAAGGCTTGGATCACCCTATTGCATTTGCAAGTTGCAGATTATCTAAAGCAGAGAAGAACTATTCCACCACTGAGCACGAGGGGCTAGCTATGGTATATGCGCTCCAGAAGTATCGACACTACTTTCTAGGAGGTCACTTTAAGATGTATATAGATCATTCTATGCTAAAGTACCTGGTCAATAAGCCTATGTTGGGGGACGCACCTGCAGATGGCTTTTATTGTACCAAGAGTACGACTTTGAAGTTGTGGTGAAGCTTGGACGATTTAACACAAGACCATATCAACTGTCACACATTGAGACAGGGGAAGAACCTACTAGTTTGGAGGAAGGATTACCCGACGTGCAACTCTTTGCTATGCACATAGTAGATGGACATTTTGAAGATATAATTCACTTTCTAACAACTAGAACTATGCCAACAAGATACTCTGTCCAACAAAAGAAGGAATTAGTGGTGCACGTGAAAGGTTTCTCTGTCATTGTTGGGCATTTGTACAGGAAGGGAAATGATGAAATACTACGAAGTTATGTACCTGAGTTTGAACGAAGCAGCATCCTCGCGGACTCTCGTGGGGGCGCCTGGGAGGACATTACACAGAGAGAGAAACTGTGTAGAAAATTCTACGCACAAGGTTGTGGTGGCCAACCCTTCATTAGGATTCAAAAGCATATTGCAAGGCATGTGTTGTATGTCAAAGAATAGGAAAGCCATCACGGAGGGATGAAATTCCTTTGAATCCACAAATGACATTGCAGGCGTTCAAAAAGTGGGCAATCGATTTTGTAGGACCTATTCAGCCTTAAGGAAAGACAAGCGCAAGGTATATTATCACTGCGATGGAGTATCTGACTCGTTGGGTAGAAGCACAACCGGTGAACGATTGCACGGGTGTGACTACTGTGAATTTTCTGTTTGAACACATACTGATGTGATTTGGATGTATGAAGATCTTGATAAGCAATCGCGGTACGTACTTCCTGAATGAAATTATCAGCACACTGATGGAAGAGTTTCGGGTGTATCATTAGAATAGCACACCGTATCACCCGCAAGCTAATGGGACAGTAGAAGCATTCAAGAAAGTACTGGAAACTGTGCTGACCAAGGTATGCAATGCGCAGCGAAGTGATTGGGACCTGCACGTCCCTGTAGTCTTATGGGTTTATAGAACGACATGGAAGAAACTGACGGGACAAACACATTTTAGGCTTGTCTATGCAGTGGAAGCCATAATTCCTATGGAATATATAGTGCTTAGTCTGCACATAGCAGCACTCACAAGTATGATGGATCACGGAGCCCTGGAAGAGAGGCTCATGCAGTAGAGGAGCTCGAGGAAGAATGATTTTTGGCTGGATTTCACCAGCAGGTACAAAAGCAGCGCAAAAAATCTTGGCACGATCAACATATTAATCCATGCACATTCAAGGTGAATGATTTATTCTTGTTGCATGATAGTAAGTTTGATAAATTACCTGAGAAGCTTAGAATGAATTGGCTGGGACGTATGTTATTAAGGAGATTACAGATGGTGGCGCAGTACATTGGTAAAGTTAAATGGAGAACCTTTCCAAGCAAAAGTGAATGGCAGTCATATGAAGTCATACATAGGTGGCTCGACCATCTGACTAGTCAACAGAAGCATAGTCTTAGCACTCTAGGTAGTTGAAAGGGGGCGTGGGACTATAAATGACTCTGCCTAAGAATTACACGATGTCAGGACTGTGTGCAGTAGTGAAGAGTCACAGGGTCTGCAACAATGCGAGGGTAGCTGCGCTAGCACGTGGGTCGGCCAGAAAGTGACTGTTAAAGTCACTATTCATGATGTGATGCTTGGGTTGAGGCCAGTGGGAGCGGGCAACAGACATTTAAGGCTAAATTTATGGGCTAGATTCTTGAAAATTTGCCTCCAATCAAGCATTAATGGACCGAATGTGGGGGGAACGATCGAATTCAAATTCAAAAGGTGCTATAAATTACAAAGGGTTGTCCAGTAAAAATTACCAAAGACACTGAGAGAACTGTGGCATTGCACTATGGCAGCACCCGAAGAAGTCATGGATACCAGAGTAATGACCATCGAGGAAGCCATGTAGGCCATTACGGAAGTAGAAGCCCCATAGAGCACTGAGATAGTTGTTCAGATCCATAAATTACTATGCACGCTGAGACCCAAGAGAGACAAGCAGGCCATGGTACCGGTGCACGTCTTGCCTAGAAATCCATTGAAGGCCAAGATCACCATGGAGGAAAAGGGGAAGGCCATAAATTTGGAGGCCGATGAGGAGGAAGAATTTGAAGAAATCCTGGTTGAGGTGGAGGATGTAAAGATGGAGGTCGAAACCTAGGGTATAGACCTTCTCACCAGGATGCCTACATATGTTCCTCCACGGAAGGGTAAAGCTAAGGTAACCAAAGATATCGATGAGAGCAAGAGCTCTTTGTAAAATTTGCTGCTCCCAAATGATATTATTTTTGAAGGAGCGCACTTGGGATGGGTGCCCATGTTGAAATTTGAAGATTGGGACCTCACAGACCACAAGAAGTTGCCACATCTCGCGACCGCGCAGCTGATGCATCGTAAGAAAGATGTGCAAGATGGAATAATAGAGTTGGAGTCACGCAAATAGCTCAGAGGTGTCGAGAAGGCAAGATTGCTAAACCTGCTCTGGGTTTCACATTACCATCATGCCCCAGTGACTATTTTTGTCATCAGGTAGCTGCTCTGCTTGGTGCATGATGTGTGTTTGTGGCTGGAGGAGCCCATCCCCATAACAAACCATATGATTCACAATATTACATGGCTCCCTTATGTAGGGGAGGACCCAGCGAACATTTCAGAAGGGAAGAGTGATGATTTCGCCATCGCGGAGGCTATTGGGTTGTGTTATATTCTTTCCACGACTAACCTACCTATGGTTTTTGGTCCATGGTTTTGGACGCGATGGTTTTCGGTCCATGGTATTGGATGCTTCGGCATGTATAAATATGTATTGTACATTGAAAGGAATATAATGAAAAATCAAGCTGGTAGTCTCGGTTTTGAGATCCAGTGGGAAATCTCTGTGTATATGTGTTTTATGGGTTATGCTCTCGCATTTTTAATTTTCCTGTGATTTAGAATTCGTATGCAGGTAATTTCTGTACGGGGTTAAAACCTACATTTGGTATCAGAGCTGTTTTGGCTTCAAGGGGACGCCTTTGTTGCTGAGGGGTTTCGCTCGGGCCTGTTGTAGACCCTGTTCAGTGGGAGATCT
>APFE031162398.1:0-13723 GCA_000404065.3 Pinus taeda | reverse complement strand
GCTGCCAACCAAGGTCCGGACCAGGTGGGTATCCCCCTTGTTGTCGACCCGATTTTCGGGGCTTCAACATATTTGGCGCTAGAAGGAGGGCTTGAACATAGTGTCTGTTGGAATGATTTTCAATTGTAACATTTGAATCTGGATGGCTGCTCACAAAATTCCCATTTGGAGTTGCATCCATGTTCTTACCTCTTCCAACACTCCACCTGAAGTGGTAAGACTCTTGTCTATGGTAAAATTCGATGGTAAGAATAATTCTTCTGCTTTTAATCATGCTCTTCAATTTATTCAAAGAGTTTCAAGTTATGATGTTCAAAGAATTGATGAAGGCGTTTTATGCAGAATTTTTACTCTTACATTCATGGCGGAAGCTAGAAAATGGTGCAAAACCCTCCCAGTTGCATCAATTCACAACTGGGACCAATTCGTCAAGACTTTCATTTTTGAATTTGATTGTTATGACTATGACGAGGTATATGATGAAATTGATTATCTATGGAAACAAGATGAATCTGTTAGGGATTTTAATATGTGATTTCATCTTAATTGTCTAAAGTACGATCTTGAAAGTGAACTCATAGATGAAGAATCTTCAGATTATGCTGAGCATTCCCTACCTCCTATGTCTGATCAAGCAGAAATTAGTTCGAGTTTTGTCTCATTTTCTTCTAATATGAACGAGAATTCCAATTTGAATATACAAATCGGTCATAATGAAGAAAGTCCCCAAAGCCTAGGAGTCATGCATGCTCTAATGCAAGAAGACAAAAGCGAGAATGTTGGAGGAAAGCCTACCTTGGAACCAGGAGATGACTTTGATATAAGGTCAGATAATATCGTTGCAATTCAACAAATGCAGATGCCAAGGTTAGAACAGAAAACTATTTCTCTTTAAAAAAGTTTCAGTACATAAAGGTATGATCTAAAGCCTGATGTCTATAATGAATTTGATGAACAAAGATTTCCCATGATGGTATTCTCAAATGCATTGTTTCAGAATCACATTTTTCTCTTTATCTTGATGTTTTTAGTGATGATAATTTTTCCCCTCTCAATATTAAAGATATCTCAAAAAGCATAGAGGATTATTCAAATGATTCATCATTAGGTTTTCAAGATAAAAAGACAGTTATAGAACATCCTTTGATCATTTTCAAACAAGAACCACTTGACCTTCCTTGTCTGAAAATATATGACGAAAAAGAGAAATCTAAGGAAACCTGTAAAATCATTTATGGTGGTTACTTTGACAATGATGATGTTATTGATTTATCTCAAGTAACTCATCAAAACTCAGATAATGAGAGGTATTCTAATTCGGAAATCATATCAGTCAATCCTCATTTCAAAGCAAAAGACCATTTGCCTGATTTTACTATCCAAGACAATACCCCGATCTATGATTCATATCATGAAGAAACCCCCATGCCTGTTCACAATCATAACTTGTCTTCTGATTCACAAGATGGAATTCAAAATTGCTCAGATCCCATAATTCTAGCCAGTTCTTGTGAAGAACAAAATATTCCAAGCCAATCCCAGTTGTGCTGTAACATTATTTGTACAGATAATCATTTCTTTCTTTCTCACTTGCACTCATTTTGTACAAAATCGGATTGTGTTTTAAATTTTCAGACTTTTGATAGATTACTCTGGTATGTTGAGCACCTTATCAAAGAACATTCGAAAGACGTGCTACCATTTTGGAAAGCTAAACTGTGTCAAGGAAGTACAGAACTTCCTCTATTACAAGATTATCAATCCATAACAGAGATTCATCCTCATTTTTATGATCCAATAGGTACCCAGATGGAAAGAAGTTTTCATGAGAAAGAAATTTCGGACAGAATTCCAACTAAAGTTATACATTCTTATTCCACATCCAACATTAACAGTCCAAGAAAAGTTTTGTTCTTAACACTGATGTTGGAAAGTTACATACGTGTAGGAATAAAATGAAAAGATGGCTTCACTGGAAATATCATTTCACCTAGTTAGATTTTTGTATATAGTTAGAGTAGGAGTAGGAGTAATTTAACTAGGTTATTAGGTTTACTTTTAATACTTGGTAGGCAAAATAAGAGAAGAGATTATCCCTATTCTCTACATAACCCTAGGGAATGTCTACCTCTCATTTCGTTAAATATTTTTCTCCATAATAAAATTTGCTTTGGTTAACAGCATTTGACATTTACTAAAGACACCTTTTCTCTATCAAGATTTCGAACTTCTGCTTCTATAAATAGCAAATCTTTTGGAAACTTGATCTTTATTATCAATAGAACTTTAATCTAGACATGATACTAGTTTCAACTCCAAGAAATTTGAAGAAAGCAATCTTAGTGAAGGAATTGTTTTACGTCAATACAATGAAAGGCATCAATAAAAAAATAAGGATTCCCTGTGGAAATAGCCATTTCCAAAGAAGCTCTATTATTGTCATCCAGAACTTTCTTAAGGAAAAAATTGACTTCCTCCCTGTTAAAGGAAATCGCAGCATTCAGAGAAACAATCTGAGAAAACACTATATCTCAAAGAATAAGAGGTCTCATCACGAGCCAGCTTATCATGATCACAGATATTATAACTTGCTGACTTTGCCAATACTGTCCACCAAAACTGGGCAACGACTCAAGATTGTTGCAATCAAAAGACAAGGGGTCTCATCACGAGCCAGCTTGTTCAGCAAAAGTGTAAATCAAGTGAATGACTGTGTCATAATTTGGCCACCAAACCAAGACATTGTTATTTAGAGAATAAAAAAGAAAAAGTGTCAAAATGGGTTTTTCTCTGAAAGTTTGTAAATAACCTTAAGCAGGATAAAGGATCATTACTAGGTAATAGGTAACCCTGTCGAGGCTATGGACGCCTGCTGGCAGCAGAGGCTCTACCTGCGACAAAGGAGCATATTTAAAAAGGCTGCTACACAGGGAAGGCTTTATTTTAATTTTTATTACAAGACCAAGGAATGGCTGATGTAAATACAAAGACAAGCTAAGGATACAAGTAATTAAAATAGAAAGAGGTTGAAACAAAATATCATTAACAGTTTGAAGTATAATATGTTTTATCTCTTTATAATAAAGTTTAAGTTTTCTGAGAAAAATTTTTGTTTCGGAAGTTTGAAAATTTTCAATAGGAGATCAAAGATAACTGGTTCTCCCAAGTGAATCGCCAATTGTTGTGGCCAACAACACCCCCCCTTGTTCATTTAAGTTTTGTCCAAAATACTAAATGAATGGGGACCCTTAGTTAAATTTTTAAGAAAAAAGCAAGTTTTTCCTTTCTTCAAAATAAGGTTACCATCGTAAGCTTAGAAAGGTCTTTTGAATATTTTTTAACCTAAGTCTACGATAAGGGAAATATCTTTAAAACTGTGTTGCAAAAAAGATAGGAAATGCCTCCATTCCTCTATAATATCAATATGCGCAAGACCCTCGTGTTAAGCCTAACATCGCATCGCAATGAAGTAATACTCATAAGGAAAAGCTTCAAGATTTACTGATCTGCGATAACACCGATCGCAAGATCGCATATCACAGAAATGAACTGGCAAGATTTGGCAAACATCAAACTTTTGTGACCTGCAATGTTGCGATCGCTGTGATGGTGCAATCTGCGATCTTGCGATTTGCGATGGCACGATCTGCGATGTTACATAAGCAAATCATAAATCACTTAATCACGAATCCTTCAGGCACGCCATTCAAAGAAAAGCCACTTACCATAATCTGACTCAAGATCATGCGCTTTTAATGATAGTAAATGAATTAGTTGTCAATTATTAAATGAAATGAAGACATGTGCTTTTGTAAAGAATTACTTCATGTAAAGTGGCATATTTGATATATCTGTTGCATTTAAAACTCTCCCATCACCTTTCTTAATCAGTCATTTCCACTTCACTCGTAATATGCAGGAACGAAGAGCTAAAACGATTCAAAGCCAAACGCAGGAGAAAATGGGAAAGAAAAATAAAGCTCAAGGCTCTAAGACGAAGGAGAAGACGAAAGAGATGGCGCCTTTGTATACAGACACTGCCTGCAACAGAGACACGGGGATTTCGACATGGGAAAGCATGTACAGGCTGCTAGAGGAAGAAAATCCTAGATTAATGAAGGTTGATACTGTCGTAGGCTCACAACGCTCTTCTGAGGCGTCCTTAGAGGAGCTAGCATGTTCATTTCTTCACCAGATAGCAGCTAGGACCAAAATTCTACCATACACGGATATGATCAGATGGATACCTAACAATGTAGAGTTGAACAACAGACAATTCAAAGTTCAAGGACATGGGCTCATAGGATCATTCGCCGCGCAAGACTTAAAGCTTATGTATCATCTTCCTGAACCGTAGATGACTTACAATGCATAATTTGTCAAGAAATTTGCGGCAAAGAACCCAAAACTAGCAGAGACCACTAAAGATTGCTCCAGAAAAGAGGAGCTGCTCAAAAAGGACAAAAACGGTATGTATAACACTGTTTCTCTCACCTCTCTGTATTGTTTTGCTGCGGCCATGCTTTGTAGATTATTTGGGATGCTGGATATCAATAAATTTTCGTCTGAATGGCTACCACTAATAGACGCTACCACAAACGTCGATATTATGGATTGGGCCAAGATATTTTCTGATAATCTATACACAGCTGTTATGAATTACCGGTCTAAAAGATCCTTGTCTTAAAGGGTCTATCCTCCTTTTTATCTGTCTGCGTATATTATGGATTCTATTTGTTATGTGTCTAAATTCCCCACTATGGGTTGGAAATGGACTACCAAGGACCCATTACCTATCCATGTTTATCATAAGATTTTATGGGATCCCCAGTTCGTCCCACACCTCTATCAGATTTGTTACGGGCTTATCTTACCCGTGTATAAAATGATGTATGATGAAGATGAAGGGAAAAGAGAAAGTGCACCCAGAATAAACGAGAATCATAAAGAATTTCTCTTTAATAAATGGGACAATCAAATCAGGCAAGCGGAACAAGCAGCGGAGACAACGGCCACGCAGGCAAACATTCTTATCGACTGTGTAAATGACAATATACACAGGAACAACTTAATCGAAGAGACCACACCGGGGTACCTACCAAATAAACTACGACTGGAAGAGGAATGGAAGCAGAAGGCGCAGGAAAAGGTAAAAGCGATCCAGGCATTGAACAGATTAAATTGGGAGTGTTACTGGGCATACTTGGTCAAGCCACATAGTCAATGGATGACTGTGAAATGCATCATAAACGCAACCAAAAAAGTAGTGCCAGCTCTCATAGATTTTGTTTTCACAGCCTAGCTCAGCGCAAAAGTCGGCCAGCCGACTCTTCTCAAGCCCATGATGAATACTTGCAGTTTTAAGGACCAAGTTCAGAAGTAGCCTTAGTTTAGAAATTTGTTTTTTCTTTTTATTAGATTAGAAAAATGACGGTCATTTGAAAACCGCATCCTAAATTTTGTAAAGACACTATTATTAGAATTAGGAAGTAATATTTTAACCCTTCTCATGTATTTAGAGAAGGGTCCAGAAATTTGTCAAAAACTTCTCCTCGGAACATGCACTTCTGCACCCTCAGAGGAGGTTTTGATGAATGGATGGATCGAGATTTATTAATGTTTGCATTTGATGTCTGCTACTGATGTTGCACTTTTGTACTCTTAGTAGATGTTAGAACAAGTAGAGATAAATCGTTTTTGCTTGAAGTCTATGAGTAGGATTAGTCATAAATGGTACTTTTATCTCTTGGCCGTTTCTGCTTATATTCTTAAAGTGATTTACAGTTTTCAGTTGTTTATATGTTATTGCATGAATATATGAGTTACCATTTGGCACTTCTGTACGGTGGAGTCATTTATTTATGTCTGATATATGAATAACTTATTATGCGATATGTTGTTCACAACTGTTTTGCCTAACTTCTTATGCAAAGTGGTTTATCTTAATTGATTTATATTATTATAATAGCTGAATGATCTTTATTACTAGTTATTGTTTGAAATCTCTTTAGATTGCATAATAGAAGAAATACACCCCGAGTTAGCGTAGTTTAGATGTGTTGTTTCTCATTAGATTACAATAGCATAGAGTTAGTTTAAGAATCTGAATTAAATTAGCTTTAAAGTACTCTTAGATCAGCATAATTCAACTCTACACACACACACACCCTTAGATTGGGAAACTAGTCCCATTATCCCCAGTCGGACCCGCTATACCAAACGGATAAGGAGCAGCCAACCAAGGTCCGGACCAGGTGGGTATCCCCCTTGTTGTCGGCCCGATTTTCGGGGCTTCAACTTATTTGGTGCTAGAAGGAGGGCCTAAACATAGTTTCTGTTGGAATGATTTTCAATTGTAACATTTGAATCTAGATGGCTGCTCACAAACTTCCCATTTGGAGTTTCATCCATGTTCCTACCTCTTCCAACACTCCACCTGAAGTGGTAAGAGTCTTGTCTTAGGTAAAATTCAATGGTAAGAATAATTCTTCTACTTTTAATCATGCTCTTCAATTTATTCAAAGAGTTTCAAGTTATGATGTTCAAATAATTGATGAAGGTGTTTTACTCTTACATTCACGGCGGAAGCTAGAAAATGGTGCAGAACCCTCCCAGTTGCATTAATTCACAGTTGGGACCAATTCGTCAAGACTTTCATTTTTGAATTTGATTGTTATGACTATGACCAAGTATATGCTGAAATTGATTATCTACGGAAACAAGATGAATCTGTTAGGGATTTTAATATGCGATTTCATCTTAATTGTCTAAAGTACGATCTTGAAAGTGAACTCATAGATGAAGAATCTTCAGATTATGCTGAGCATTCCCTGCCTCCTATGTCTGATCAAGCAGAAATTAGTTCAAGTTTTGTCTCATTTTCTTCTAATATGAACGAGAATTCCAATTTGAATATACAAATCAGCCATAATGAAGAAAGTCCCCAAAGCCTAGGAGTCATGCATGCTCTAATGCAAGAAGACAAAAGCAAGAATGCTGGAGGAAAGCCTGCCTTGGAACCAGGAGATGACTTTGATACAAGGTCAGATAATATCGTTGCAAGTCAACACATGCAGATGCCAAGGTTAGAATAGCAAAATATTTCTCTTTCAAGAAGTATCAATACACAAAGGTATGATCTAAAGCCCGATGTCTATGATGAATCTGATGAACAAAGATTTTTCCATGATGATATTCTCAAATGCATTGTTCCAGAATCACATTTTTCTCTTTATCCTGATGTTTTTAGTGATGATAATTTTTCCCCTCTCAATATTAAAGATATCTCAAAAAGCACAGAGGATTATTCAAATGAGTCATCATTAGGTTTTCAAGATAAAAAGACAGTTATAGAACATCCTTTGATCATTTTCAAACAAGAACCACTTGACCTTCCTTGTCTGAAAATATATGACGAAAAAGAGAAATCTAGGGAAACCTGTCAAATCATTTATGGGGTTACTTTGACAACGATGATGTTATTGATTTATCTCAAGTAACTCATCAAAACTCAGATAATGAGAGGTATTCTAATTCGGAAATCATATCAGTCAATCCTCATTTCAAAGCAAAAGACCATTTGCCTGATTTTACTATCCAAGATAATACCCCGATCTATGATTCATATCATGAAGAAACCCCCATGCCTATTCACAATCATAACTTGTCTTCTGATTCACAAGACGGAATTCAAAATTCCTCAGATCCCATAATTCTAGCCAGTTCTTGTGAAGAACAAAATATTCCAAGCCAATCCCAGTTGTGCTGTAACAATATTTGTACAGATAATCATTTCTTTCTTTCTCACTTGCACTCATTTTGTACAAAATCAGATTGTGTTTTAAATTTTCAGACTTTTGATAGATTACTCTGGTATGTTGAGCACCTTATCAAAGAACATTTGAAATACGTGCTACCATTTTGGAAAGCTAAATTGTGTCAAGGAAGTACAGAACTTCCTCTATTACAAGATCATCAATCCATAACAAAGATTCATCCTCATTTTTATGATCCAATAGGTACCCAGATGGAAAGAAGTTTTCATGAGAAAGAAATTTCGGACAGAATTCCAACTAAAGTTATACATTCTTATTCCACATCCAACATTAACAGTCAAAGAAAAGTTTTGTTCTTAACACTGATGTTGGAAAGTTACATACGTTTAGGAATAAAAATGAAAATATGGCCCCACTGGAAATATCATTTCACCTAGTTAGATTTTTTTATATAGTTAGAGTAGGAGTAGGAGTAATTTAGCTAGGTTATTAGGTTTACTTTTAATAGTTGGTATGCAAAATAAGAGAAGAGATTATCCCTATTCTCTACATAACCCTAGGGAATGTCTACCTCTCATTTCGTTAAATATTTTTCTCCATAATAAAATTTGCTTTGGTTAACAGCATTTGATGTTTACTAAAGACACCTTTTCTCTATCAAGATTTTGAACTTCTGCTTCTATAAATAGCAAATCTTTTGGAAACTTGATCTTTATTATCAATAGAACTTTAACCTAGATATGATACTAGTTTCAACTCCAAGAAATTTGAAGAAAGCAATCTTAGTGAAGGAATTGTTTTACGTCAGTACAATGAAAGGCATCAATAACAACATAAGGATTCCCTGTGGAAACAGCCATTTCCAAAGAAGCTCTATTATTGTCGTCCAGAACTTTCTTAAGGAAAAAATTGACTTCCTCCCTGCTAAAGGAAATCGCAGCATTCAGAGAAACAATCTGAGAAAACACTATATCTCAAAGAATAATAGGTCTCATCACAAGCCGGCTTATCATGATCACAAATATTAAAACTTGCTGACTTTGCCAATACTGTCCACCAAAACAGGGCAACGACTCAAGATTGTTGCAATCAAAAGACAAGGGGTCTCATCACGAGCCAGCTTGTTCAGCAAAAGTGTAAATCAAGTGAATGACTGTGTCATAATTTGGCCACCAAACCAAGACATTGTTCTTTAGAGAATTAAAAAAAAAAGTGTCAATATGGGTTTTTCTCTGAAAGGTTGTAAACAACCTTAAGCAGGATAAAGGATCATTACTGGGTAATAGGTAACCCTGTCGAGGCTATGGACGCCTGCTGGCAGCAGAGGCTCTACCTGCGACAAAGGATCATATTTAAAAAGGCTGCTACACAGGGAAGGCTTTATTTTAATTTTTATTACAAGACCAAGTAATGGCTGATGTAAATACAAAGACAAGCTAAGGATACAATTAATTAAAATAGAAAGAGGTTGAAACAAAATATCATTGACAGTTTGAAGTATAATATGTTTTATCTCTTTATAATAAAGTTTAAGTTTTCTGAGAAAAATTCTTGTTTCGGAAGTTTGAAAAATGTCAATAGAAGATCAGAGATAATTGGTTCTCCCAAGTGAATCGCCAATTGTTGTGGCCAGCAACACCCCCCCTTGTTCATTTAAGTTTTGTCCAAAATACTAAATGAATGGGGACCCTTAGTTAAATTTTTAAGAAAAAAGCAAGTTTTTCCTTTCTTCAAAATAAGGTTACCATCATAAGCTTAGAAAGGTCTTTTGAATATTTTTTTAACCTAAGTCTACGATAAGGGAAATATCTTTAAAACTGTGTTGCAAAAAAGATAGGAAATGCCTCCATTCCTCTATAATATCAATATGCGCAAGACCCTCGTGTTAAGCCTAACATCGCATCGCAATGAAGTAATACTCATAAGGAAAAACTTCAAAATTTACCGATCTGCGATAACACCGATCGCAAGATCGCATATCGCAGAAATGAACTGGCAAGATTTGGCAAACATCAAACTTCTGTGACCTGCGATGTTTCGATCGCTGCGATGGTGCAATCTGCGATCTTGCGATTTGCGATGGCACGATCTGCGATGTTACATAAGCAAATCATAAATCACTTAATCACGAATCCTTCGAGCACGCCATTCAAAGAAAAGCCACTTACCATAATCTGACTCAAGATCATGCGCTTTTAATGATAGTAAATGAATTAGTTGTCAGTTATTAAATGAAATGAAGACGCGTGCTTGTGTAAAGAATTACTTCACGTAAAGTGGCATATTTGATATATCTGTTGCATTTAAAACTCTCCCATCACCTTCCTTAATCAGTCATTTCCACTTCACTTGTAATCTGCAGGAACGAAGAGATAAAACGATTCAAAGCCAAACGCAGGAGCAAATAGGAAAGAAAAATAAAGCTCAAGGCTCTGAGGCGAAGGAAAAGACGAAAGAGATGGCCCCTTTGTATACAGACACTGCCTGCAACAGAGACACAGGGATTTCGACATGGGAAAACATGTACAGGCTGCTGGAGGAAGAAAATCCTAGAGTAATGAAGGTTGATACTGTCACGGGCTCACAACGCTCTTCCGAGGCGTCCTTAGAGGAGCTAGCATGTTCATTTCTTCACCGAATAGCAGCTAGGCCCAAAATTCTACCATACACGAATATGATCAAATGGATACTTGACAATGTAGAGTTGAACAACAGAAAATTGAAGGTTCAAGGACATGGGCTCATAGGATCATTCGCCGTGCAAGATTTAAAGCTTATGTATCATATTCCTGAACCGCAGACGACTTACAATGCGCAATTTGTCAAGAAATTTGCGGCAGAGAACCCAAACCTAGCAGAGACCACTAAAGATTGGTCCAGAAAAGAGGAGCCGCTCAAAAAAGTACAAAAATGGTATGTACAGCACTAGTTCTCTCACCTCTCCGTATTGTTTTGTTGCGGCCATGCTTTGCAGATTATTTGGGATGCCTTATATCAATAAATTTTTGTCTGAATGGCTACCACTAATAGACGCTACAACAAATGTTGATATTATGGATTGGGCCAAGATATTTTCTGATAATCTATACACGGCTGTTATGAATTACCGGTCTAAAAGATCCTTGTCTCAAAGGGTCTATCCTCCTTTTTATCTGTCTGCGTATATTATAGATTCTATTTGTTATGTGTCTAAATTCCCCACTATGGGTTGGAAATGGACTACCAAGGACCCATTACCTATCCATGTTTATCATAAGATGTTATGGGATCCCGAGTTTATCCCACACCTCTATCAGATTTGTTACGGGCTTATCTTACCCGTGTATAAAATGATGTATGATGAAGATGAAGGGAAAAGAGCAAGTGCACCTAGAATAAATGAGAATCATAAAGAATTGCTCTTTAATAAATGGGACGATCAAATTAGGCATGTGGAACAAGCAACAGAGAGAGCGGCCACGCAGGAAAACCTTCTTATCGACTGTGTAAATGAGAATTTACACAGGGCCAACTTAATCGAAGAGACTGTTAGCTTCCTGCTGCAGCAGGTTATTCATTTTTCATGATTGACATTTTACAGGCCAAATATGTTGTACTTTGCATGCTGCAATGCTCCATATTTGCTTAACAGTCTCCAAAAGAAGAAGGCTACTTCAAGTTCATTTAGTTGCCTTCCAAATTTTGTAAAGTTATCCCGGTATCGCCAATTTTTCAGTTAAAGGGAGGTCCAAACAGTCTAATCTTGGTCTCCCTAGGTTTAAATTTCCTATTTTAGACTGTAGAGAATGCAAATCTGTCCAAACAGCTTAATCTTGGCAGATCCTTAGATAGGTAGAGAAGCAGAGGAGCCCAATAGCTTAATCTGGGCCCTTGGAAGAAATAAGGGTAGTATGTAGATAGGAAAGCATCAAAAGAAAAATGAATGATGGGTTTGCAAGTCTAAGTGCACCCTAATCAAAAGAAGAAAAAATGCTAGGTAAGTAGGTTGGATAGGTAGTTCTGAGGTTGCTTAATCCTAATTGCCGATCAGTTCCAGACTTTCAGGTGTCATCTCATTCAGGACACAATCAACAAGAAATTCTGTGTGAGAAGCTCAAAGAGGTATAACTAACTCCCCTTCTCTGCTTTCCCCAATCATTAACTAACTTCCCCAAAAGACGTCAAGATCTGCTTGACACCTCTTCATTTCCATCATTTTCATAACATTAGCTTGAGTAAAGATCTGCTTCACTCAAAGTTGTTCCATACTTTCTCTAAAGAATGGATCTACCCCCCCTTATAACAGCCTAAGCTCACCTGAACTTAGCGCTTTCTTACCACCTCCATATTAACCACTAACATTATTATCTAGCTCCCTATTCTCCCCCTCCCCCATTAATATTAAGTAAATTTCCCCTACGTAATATCCCTCCCCCTGGTTGAAAATAACCATAAGTACCCCCAGGAATTGCTCAGTTTACCTTAAACTTAGCAAGAACCCTTAACCTTCAAACCATCTCCTAGATACAATGGACTCCTTCCAGAGTATAAAATCCCTCTGAGGTAATCGGACCCCTTCCGAAACCTCAAAATGCCCTTCGCACCCACCTACTTGCTCTTTCCTCCCAAAACTTACACTCCGCAGAACCTTAAAGCTAGATCGCATCACAAGATCTCACTTTCCTCTCCATGCATGTTATGACCCATCCGTCACCACCCGATCCAATATCGCGATATCGGCAGTCGACGGTCGCAAGTGCCAAATGCCCAACTTAAGCACCCTTCGTTCCCTGTTGATGTGACATTGCGATCACATCAGAGCTAATTCATCGCATTACCTCCAATATCCGCACCTCACCATGTTACTCTGTATCAGGGACCCACCACAGCTGATGTCATCCGCTGTAGAACCGACGTCATGCTAACGTCAACAGCCAGAAAGCCGAAAATTCGCGCAGGAAGAAAAATCGCACTTTGGAGCTCCAGAACAAGAAATAGAGGCAGTTTTCGATGCGCGATTAGTGCGAAGCACTAATCACGCATCGCTACGAGAAATAGGCCATTTCAAGGAATCTTCGGGGAATCTTTTGATTTCTTAGCCCCTTGTGCGCCGAAAAGCCCGAAAATCGCCCAATCATGCCAAAATGATCCGGTTTAAAGACAACGGCAAATCAATGACAGCGTTTAAAGTGTATCAGATCAAATCATTAGGCATCAAGTGTGTCAAAGAGTATTAGTCGACGGCGGAAGCCATCAATGTAGCGGCAAAGAGTATCAGTGAAAATCTTGAGTAGTGGCCCGAAGCAGGAGGACATTTAATATCTTCCAGCAGATTCATAGAAAGAGGGTGAAGCCACTTGAAGCTCTCAAATCATAATTATTGCACATTTAACTCACACCAGAGCAGAACTGCAGATCCCAAAGCACAATCATTCCAGCAGCACCGCATCTAGCCCCCAAGGGCCATGTTGCCATCGTTTCTAATTCAGCTGCCCCTAGCGAAGCCAAAAAGATTTACTTGCATTTAATTCCAGCAACACTTAGATTTTTGAAGAGTCTTCTAGCAGACCTATTTAGGTCGGTTGTAATTATGTATTTCCGATATTTTGCTTATAAATACCACCCTAAACAATGTTGTGAGAGGTTGGTTGGTTGGTAGTAGTAGTTGGTCAGTTTTCCTTTCCATCATTTTCTCCGAATAGAGACTCGCACTGTAACTGTCATAATTTCCATAATCAAAGATTGCTGAAAGCATGGATTGCGAAACTACTTGATGTTTTCTCTTGGCCAAGGAATGATTACGGAATTCCTGTGCTTCTACATGATTCAATAAGTGTTTCTCTCCTCTGTTTACTTTTATGTTTTTACGACCGTTCCGCCTTCTAAATTGCAGGAAAAAAGAATAGCTTAAGATTTGTTTCATTACACCTTAAGTTCAATTTCTGTATTTCTCGATGTTTTCTTCAGGA
>APFE031162386.1:201807-234097 GCA_000404065.3 Pinus taeda | reverse complement strand
AGGTGGGTCTGCCCAACCTAACATAGGGTCCAAAACCAAAATTTTCCGGGGCACTGCCCCGGACCCCATAACGTGGGGTTACATGTACCCCTCAAACCCCCTGTTAACTATGTGGAAAGAATATAACACAACCCAACAAATAGGCTAAATGAAACCATCCACAATCACGAGGCTTGCACAAATCTAGACTAGGAAGTTTGCATGTAAAAAGATTAAACATAAGAATGAATGCCATGACAATGAAAGTAAATTAGTGGTGCATTTGACTTAGTTAGAGTCAGTATTGGTCTTACAAATGGAGCAAGCTAAACTATTGTATTATAATGTAAACAAATATAATTTTTTTTCTACTTATGATATTAAAATAATGAGAGATGTCACAAATGGTATCAGAGCCCATTTTCTTCACTGGGCCTTAATGAACCCCCACAACAAGAAAAAAAATATAGGTGAAGTACATTAAACTAACAAGTAATTTATTTTGCTATGTTAATGATAGGTTGATTAAGCTAATGATATACTCAACAAGATGGTTGAAGACACACCTTCCATTAGAATAGGGCATGGTCTATATGTAGAACTAGGGGAAGGAGCTACCCCAACTACTAATTCGTTCATAGAAGTTATACAACATCTACAATGGGAGGTGACACATTTAAGGGATGGTAATGAACATTTGATATGTAATGGCAAGGAATAATAAAGAACGATCAAAATTTTAATGGAGAAATGAAGCCAAAAAATAGTGGAACTGGAGGTATTGAAAGAAGAAGGGTTAGAACCTAGAAAATCCAAAGTGTGAAGGGGAGTCAGACATAACTTATTCCTAAAAATCGAAGTCAAAGAGGTAGATGAAACTTCAAGGAGAATTCCAAAAGATTAAGCCCCCTACTTTTGATGGGGAGGAGGAGGAGGATGCAAAACCCTAATTGTTTGAATATGACCAACTATTTTTAAGTTTATGATTATGAAAGAAATATGAAAGAGAGGTTGTATATTTATTACCTACAAGGAAAATATGCTTTATAGTGGGAAAATTCAAAGAGTGCGCAATTGCTGGAGGAAAAAAGAATATTTTGGGATGAATTTTGTAAACACTTTAAAAATCACTACTTAAGTGGGCGATATTATGATTACCATGCCAAAGAGTTTCACGTGTCAAGACTAGGATAACTCACCAGATATTAGTTTGTATCTAAATTTATAAACTTACTGAGATATGTCCAATATCTTAAGGAGGAAAAAGCAAAGGTGTAGTAGTTCGTAAACTTCTTGTCTGCAGTTTACATGGAACAAATCAAGTTTGATAATCAAAAAACCATGGATGAGGTTGCGAAGAAGGTATGGTTATGTCGCAAGAAATTTAAAAGTAAGGAGGAAGGATCTAAGACTTGGTAGAATAAGGATAGAACCAAGGCCAAAATGGGAGGAAGATGACCAAAACCAGGATATCTTAAGAATTTTGGCTAGGATTATCAACAGAAAATGTTTGATATGGTGAATGTAAATCAGCACGAAACATCCCAAGTAGTGTCAAAAATCATAGATTTGAACACTATGAAAGGTAATGGAGACAAGGAGAAAGGATCACTGAAATGTTTGGGGTTTAGTGAACCTCATTTATTCAGAGTTTTCCCACACAACCCTAGGTATGTGAAAAATATACAAATTATTCATGAAGCTACTAAAGTGGATGACCTAGAAAGGAGCATTCTAAGGATAGGCATAGCCCTAGAGGATGGACTAGAGGAACATCAGTCCACAATGATTTAATTATAGGGTATTCTCACCAACCAATCTATCTCTGTTTTCATTGACCCTCGATCTAGTCAAAGCTATATTTGATCGCAAAGAGTAGAAAGTTGTAAACTGAAAACTAAAAAATATAAAACAACTTGGCTACTATAATTGGTGACCGGTACCAAGAGAAGATTCACTAATCTAGTGAAACAATGTAAATTAAATTTAAATGAATACTTAAACACATTAGATTTAAATGTACTCCCCCTTGGGTGTGATGACATATTAATTGGAATGGATTGGTTGGAGTAGAAGGCAACACTTAAAAATTTCCTAGAAAAATCATGAATTGTATAAAACCACAAGGAGAAATTCACACCATTCAGGGTGTTCCAAAACCAATATCAATTAGGAAAATTACAACCCTGCAAATGAAGAATAATGCCTAGAAACAATTCCAAATATTCATGGTTCAAGTAGAAGAAATAGAACAACAAAGAAGAGAGCTAAAAGTGAATATTGTTCTAGTTATTAATGAATTCATAGATGTATTTCCCAAGGAGATTCCCAGTTTACCACCCCATTGAAATATATACTTCCCCATATAATTGGTACTTGGTGCAACCACAATGTTTAGAGTAGCTTACAGAATGAGTACACAAGAATTACACAGGAATTAATGCAGTTGAAGATGTAGCTACAAGAGCTCCTAGATAAATGGTATATTAGGCCTAATGTGTCACCATGGGGAGCACCTGTACTTTTTGTTAAGAAAAAAGATGGCACATTTAGGATGTTCATTTATTACTGTGAGCTAAACAAGCTAGTTATTAAAAATAATTATCCCCTACCTCCCATTGATGATTTATTTGATCAGGTAAGGTGAGCTACCATATTTTCCAAAATCTATCTAAGGACAGGATATCATCAGCTAAGAATTGAGAATGAGGATATTTATAAAACAACATTTTAGGACTTGATACAGACACTACAAGTTTGTAGTGTTACTGTTTGGTCTTAAAAATGCTCCAACAACTTTCATGTCCCTAATGAATAGTGTACTCAACAAATATTTCAATAAATTGGGACTAGTGTTTCTTGATGATATTATGGTATATTCTAGAAATGAAGAGGAGCATAAGGAACACTTAAGGGTAGTGTTGAAAACGTTAACCTAAATAGATTGTATGCTAAATTTAGTAAGTGTGAATTCTATAAAACTAGGATAGAATATCTTGGGCATGTCATTTCAAAGGAAGGGTTAGCAGTTGATCCAGATAAGGTGAAGGTTATTGTTAACTGTACTATACCGAAATAAGGTGAAGGTTATTGTTAACTGTACTATACCCAAAGATGTATCTATTTTCTGATCATTTATCAGACTTTTATGGTAGTACAATAAGTTTATTGAAGGTTTTTCCAAACTAGCATATCCCATTACCCCTCTACAGAAAAAAGGGGTAAAGTTTTATTAGACGACCAAATGTCATAAGTTTTGATATATTAAAATATCCACTCACCATAAATCTTATATTAAAATTGGTAGACCCAAACAAGGAGTTTACAGTGTGTATAGATGCATTTATGGAGGGGTTCGAAGTATTTTTATTGCAAGATAATTCTGTAATAACATATGAATCAAGGAAGTTGAAGAATCATGAAAGAAATTATGTTGTATATGATTTGGAATTAGTTTTTGTTAAACATGCTTTGAATGTGTGGAGGCACTCTAGTTTAGGTAAGAAATTTAGTTCGTTAATGCATCATTTAATATTGAAGTATTTATTCAGCAAGCCATACCTTAATGCAAGACAGGTTAGATGGGTGGAATTTCTCAGTGAATTTTGATTCAATATTAAGCACATGAAAGGGAAATAAAATAAAATAGTTGATGCTCTAAGCTAAAATGCTCACAAATTAATGGTGGTAATTGTTATTAGCTTTAAAACAAACTTCTTACAGAAAATTAAATATTCTATGCATAAAGATCCAAAGTATTTGGAAATACAACAAAAAATGCAATATGTTCATGTACCAGGCTATGAAGAAAATGTGAAAAAATTGTTGACTTAGAAAGGGAAGTTGTATGTATCCAATATACTAAAATTGAAGGAAATTATACTTGATTAGTATCATAAGAAGCCATTTTCAGGACATCCAAGATACTGGAAGATGATCATAGCATTGAGGAAAACTCTCTTTTAGCCATGTATGAATAAGAAAGTGACTGAGTATTTACCAAAATGTATAGAGTGTCAATAGGTTAAGGCCAAACATCAACATGATGTTGGGTTACTAAATCCACTACCTATTCTTGAATGGAAATGAGAGATATTATCCTTAAATTTTATAACAGGATTATGAGGAACAAAAAATTATGACTCCATTATGGTAGTAGTGTATACATTAAGGAAGGCCACCCATTTTATACCTATACAATCCACCTATGGCACAACCCAAATTGTTGATATATTTATGAAGGAGATCTTCCAACTGCATGGGGTGCCTAAAATTATAGTATCAAACCGAGATGCCTAATTCACCTCAAGTTTTTGGAGGGAATTATTTGGAAACATTGATAATAAATTAAATTTCAGCACAACATACCATCTTGAGATGGATGGACAGACTGAAAGAGTCAACCAAATTCTAGAGGATATTCTCAAAACGTATGTGATGGATATGCCTACCAAATGGGAAGACTATTTACATTTAGTTGAATTTATATATAATAACAGTTATCAGACCTGTATCAAAATTATCACCTTTGAGGTTTTGTATGGTAGTAAATTCCATACCTCCATAATTTGGAGTCAAGCAGAGGACACATTGATTTTGGTGCCAAAATTATTGCACGAAATTGAACAGATGGTGTAATAATTCAACATAATGTTAATGTAGTGTAGGATCGAAAAAATAGTTATGCAGATTAGAAAATAACGCATAAGGAATTTAAATTTTCAAATCATGTTTATCCGAGGTTGAAACCTAGGAAAAGCACTTTACATATAGGGACTTGTACAAAATGATCTCCACAGTTTTGTGAACCATTTGAAGTTATGGATCGAGTCGGACCTATAGCCTACCAATTAGCTTTACATAGTCACATTAAATTTCATAATGTATTTCATGTATTTTTATTAAAAAATATGTTCATGACAGTACTCATACTATTGATTGGAAAACACTACAGGTAGAACCTGGATGTGATTTCCTCCTAGAACCACTCTATATTCTAGACAAGAAAGAGATGTCGCTCTAGAATTGAGTTGTCTCTGACGTTAAAGTGGAGTGGAGGCATTTACTCCTAAGGATACCATATGGGAATTGGAAAATGAAATTAAAGGGAAGTGCACAACACTATTACAACATCTAGAAACTTAAATTTAAACATCGAGGCGGGTGTAAATAAAACAAAGAGAGAATGTAATAAGCCCCCCTCAGTTGGAAATATTTGTATTTTTATTGTATGCTAAAATTAAACTAGATGACATAAAAGTCATGAAGGATGATGACATAATTTTGTATATAAATGTTTTATAAATAAATAAGTAGTAAATTGGAAACACATGGAAATTGAACACTTGCACATGAGATTATATACATCATAACCTTTCCATTATCATAATTCTAGAAGGAATTATGGATAGATGGAAAATATGGGAGAGAAATACCCATTAAGTTCTTAGTAGGAGATAAATGCTAAGTTGGGATTGGTATAAAGCATCATTGAGGATAAAAGAGAGTTTTTGGTTTGAAAAAAACAACCCACTAAAGTGGGACGCCATTTTTGGAAATACCCCACATCAAAAAGACATAAAATGCCTATTGCAAGGATCAACATGTCTTTGATATCTTGGCAAAGGAAATCTCTGCTTGGGCGTGAAATGAGGAGAAGTTGTCGTCCAATTCAAAGGGAAACAATGTTTTATTTTCAAGTGAATAATATTGACATATTTTTTGTTAGATTTTGATTGGTTTTATTTAACATTTAAGATTGGTATAGATTAATTTGCATTATGAATCAAGAGTTAAGATATCAGGGAGAATATGATGTAGTGACATAATGGGTATTTTTAATCGAATTTGTATAAGAAGAAGAAAAGAAAAGTTTTAGAATTACTTGCAATTAGAAATGAAGAAGATATTGTTGTAACTTTACTAACAGGATATTTTTATGCTATAAGTAATTTTGATTTATAGAACATAATATCGTGGTATTATTATAAATAGGATTTATTGTATTTCTAATGATTTGAGATCTTATAGTAACACTCTTTTATTAGGAGAAATGGTATAAATTCATAGTTCATAATTGTATGTAAATTAGGTACTAAAAGCTTAATAAATAGAAGATTTATTCAAGTACATCTACAACACAAAACACAAAACACTGATATACACATATACTACAACATTATTGGTAAACTAAGGTTTATAACGGTAAAATATAATATCACATGCAAATGCTCTACGGTAGATCCACACAGAGAGAAATTCACATATGCATGAGATTATATTCAGACCTCTAAAAAACAGTAGAAACTTCACGTTTATTTATAGATAAATAATATTTTATGTTAATTATCATCACATCTTAAATAGAAATGAGAAATACATGCACAACAAGCATATACATCAGTAGCAAATGAATCTATGAAATCTTAATATGTGAATTTTAACCATGGAGATCATTTTGCTTTAGGAAAACACTTACATCATAGAGTTAAAAATCGTGTGAAGTGCGTTACTCATGGTCGTGTATAGGGACCACATGCTGGCATTAGTTGTGAGAGACGTAAATGACTAGAAAATATTACAATAGCTAAAAGTCACTAACAATAAGAATTGGAGGAAACATTTCATCCTCAACATTTATACATATGCTAGCATGGACATTGGGAAGAGCAAGGACAAACACACAAAACGACAATAAAGTATTAACTAAAGAACTCATAAATACATAGTGTTAAAAAATTAAACACAACAAATTCATAACTTTCAAGTAATATAAAATCACAGTTATTCAGCTGGTTCAATAATGCTAAACAGAGTCTCATTTGGTTAACAATAGGAGCGTAGAAAATAAAACACGTTTTACATATATGGTAATAAGGAACTAGAAATATATAACAATCTGGAAAAATAAGTCTGGCAAAACTTACAAAGGACCTATATCAAAATTGATAGAGTAACATAAGAGTCCATTATCACTAGAAAACTAGAGACAAAGTGTGAATGGAATATGTCAATGTTATGCATTTTAAATTGACAAAAATATAGAAAAACAAAAAGTTGTGTATGTTACTCTTCATAAATTTCATATAGAACTGAGGGAGGGCCTATACATGGCCTTGAAAATAAATATTTGACTTTATATAGTAACTTATAGAGTAAGAATCAAAGTTAAAATCAAAGTTAAAAATTGCAGTGACACTAGTATAAATGATTGTTTATTAGCCACGAGTTAGATGCAAGATGAAATGAAACAAGGCCTAGGGTATTTCCACCACGTAAGAGACAAATTGTGCCCGGTCACAAGGGCTTGCAGTATGAAATTCAAGCACAACTATAGGAAAATAACATCAAGTAATACATATTCATAACATTCCCATGATCCAGGTCCCAACAGGAAGGAGATACAATAGAACTAGCGGAAGGTAGTAAGAAAACCAATTAATGGAAGGAAAAATGAACATTGTAAGTAGCCACATGAACCATAAATTAATGGAAATTGGAGTACCTATGAACAACACTGAAAGGGAAGAGGAGTTAAAACAAAGAACCAACAATTAGAAAGGATAACATGCACTAGAAAAATAGTTTCCAAAGTAAATATCTAGAACATGAAAATATAGTACCTGTTGAAATAAAGAGGTTGTGCTTGGGGTGGCGGAAGGTATAAACCAAGCAAGGAAAAAAGAAGAATTTTAGTGTAAACCCTTGCACCAAAAACAAATATATTACCCTACGTTTTAGGAAAGGCACCAAAACCATTACCTGTTGAGGCCTTGTGACAGACCCCTGTCTCAAGTTGAGAAGCCTGTAAAGTGACCATAAGGGGGCTTCTATGAATCAACGCACTAGTCTAACCACATCCATAGCTTAATTTACAACTTTGTATGCCGAGAGTAAAATAAGCAGAACTAGTAATCGTCCATATGAATTTTATAGAAAATAACACAATAGTAAGGAAACCCCTTTATTTGAAAGTACGGCCATGACTAAATAACTACCTCCAAGGACAAAAATCAATCCAAAAGATGTCGTTATGAACAATGGGTATTCTAAATTGTGGAAGTTGTAAGTGCAAAATAACCTATGCATACATAAGTTTCCAGTGACAACAACCCATAGAAGAGGAAAATAAACCAATGGAAAATAACAAGGGTTTTGGAAGAGTCACAGTAATGCAATAGGAAAGGATGGATATTCCATAAGGAAGCACCCAACGTTAATTGAGTTAGATGGCTAAACTATGTAAGAAACCAGGAGATAAGGTTCTGCAAGCCCTCCTCTGCGAGCGCGACAACATCAATGACCGATAGCAAGAAAAGGTGACGGAAAATGTCGGTTAGGGTTACTATGTTCGCTCCCACCATTGATTTTCATATAGATTCATCACGATCATTGAACACAATTCTAGACAAACTTGAACCATCACGTGAAGGTGGTGAGGTGGCTAGCGTGAAGTGGTGCATACAACACCCTAACCCGACTAGGTAAAAGTGGTAACTGGGGTTAGGCTTATGGTTTTGAATCTCATAATATGTCCAACTCATGTGAACCACTCCAGCACCCATTTGATCACCTAAATTAAACATTAACATGTTTCAATACATAAATTAGACAATGGGATATTTCAGTACATAAATTAAGCGAAAACATATCTCATTACATAACTTAACCATGCCCATATAACATGAGCATGGTATCACCAAAATATAAATGCCTATCTATAGGGGGAAGTAAAATGGTGTTTGCAACCCAAACGAAAGAAAGGTATGCTTAACTAGGCGTTTAGGTTTGGCACCCTCATGGGAATAGGTCAAATGCAGCCAACCACAATAACTAGGCTCGCACAAACCTAGCTTATGAACTTTTGTATGTAAAATAATTAAACAGAAGAATGAATGCCATAACGAAGAAAGTAAATTAGTGGTGCATCTTACTTAGTTAATGTCAGTATTGTTCTTACTGATGGAGCAAGTTAAACTATGGTATTATAAAGGAAACAAATATTTTTTATTTAAATGTTAGTTTAATATGGGAGAGATATTGTAGTGTTCATAAAATATAAAGTATTAAAGTTAAATTAAAAATAAAAAATATTTTAATATCACTTAATTTAAAAAGAAAAAGAAAAGTAATCAATATAATAGATCAATTACATTCGATGCAATTTTGTTATACTTATATATTTTTATAATTAAATTAATAAATATTTTTTTTCAAAAGAAAAAGATATATTGTATATATCAAATTTATTTAAACATAATAATTTTTATTCGTAAAAATGTATTTAAAAATAAAAAATTTAACAAAAATATAAAAAATTATTCATTTAACTAATAACACACAAGATTATATACAATCATTTAAATTAATAATTATTTTCATGTTTTGTTTATTATGTATTAGAAAGCATTAAATTAATTAATAAATATATTAAAAAATCAATATTATAATAATTTTATATTTATTTATTTAGTTATCTACCTTTACATATATTTTATGTCATTCATATTACATTGAAAAGATATAAAACATGCTATATAAAAATTCCACATAAATATAATTATATATGTTACCAAGGTTTTAGTAAAATTAATGAGATATATATTTTTTTCCAGGTGGTTCATGGACACCGGTGGTCATTGGGTGACCGCTACATCCACAAAAATATATGAACTTGATAAGGGTATCAAGCTCCGTGGTAAATAGTTAGGCCTAACCCGAAGGGGTTTAGGGAGAATAGACTCTGTGAGCTCCGAACAGCGAAGCACTTATTTGACTAGTTGAGCTAACCCTTGGGGATATATATTATATATATATATATATATTATATATAATATATATATATATATATATATTTCTTTGAGTGAAATTTATACAAATATAACTAAATTATTAAAAGCTAATATTGCTCTATTTTAAATTCAGATAATAAATATAAAAAAGAAATTAAAGTCTATGAATGTTATAAACTTTTCAAGTTTTTCCAAAAAAAGAAATTTGTATCGAAAGATTTTGATTTCAAAAAATTTTATTATTTATAATTACAAATTTAAAAATATATATCTATTTTCATAATATATATATATATTATATATTAAATTTAAAACTAAATTACAAAATACAATTTAAAAAATTGTATTATAAAATGAATCTTAAAACATAAAACCAAATAATAATTAAATTAATACCAAATTATTTAGTGTAAACATTTCTTTAATAATGAATTGGCATTTTAAATATCTCCTTAAATTAAACCAGAAGAATGTGGAGTTAAAAAGTTATACTACAAAATGGAAATTTAAATAATCTATAAATTGTTATTGAATAAATAATCATAAACCAATTATCTTAATATTATATCAATTAAAATATTTTGAAAATAGAGACTCATTCTATTATAATTTTTTTACTTATAATATTTTTGTTATTGAATAAATAATCATAAACCAATTATCTTAATATTATATCAATTAAAATATTTTGAAAATAGAGACTCATTCTATTATAATTTTTTTACTTATAATATTTTTCATGTTTTGCTAGGTTTTTGCTCTCAACTAGGATATTGATGGATATCTAGTGGTTTCTCTACTTTCCCTAGCTACTAATTTTGTGGTTTTGTAGCTCATTTATGCAAGTAGTGCCTATTCTTCTTGCATTTTGTATGTGTTGTAACAATTGTGGTGCTACTCGTTTGCTCTTTTTTGGGACTCATCTACGTATGCACCTTGGAAATTCATATCTATTAACTTGTTTTTTAATCTTTGGAATATGGTAGCCGAATTTTATGTTCACCTAGTGAAAGTGTTCATCAATGTAGTGACGAGGTTGTTGGTTGTAACATACCCTAGTAACCTCATGTGAAAAGTACATAATGTTACAAATATTTTATGGAATTATTGGCATGTAACTATCTTAATTACTTATTTCGTATTGTTTTTACTAACCATTAGATAAAACCATCATGATTACATTAAGTAACATTAGTAAATGAATAGTAAGTTACATAACCATTAACAACCGCTATTGTAGCATGTTAACATAACCTTCCATGATGTAAACTTGCCTCATTTCCATGATTCTTTAATTAGGTTAGTTAATCACATACTTAATAATATAAATGTCATGACATGAAAGGAATCAACATAATAAGAATGAATAACGGTGGCAAAGACATCATTGGACACTGATATACCCAAGAAACCTCATAGGGTTAAAACCAACAACCGTCTAATTTTATTAAACACTCATGAGGGTGTTCACCTTCACTTAATGACTGTAAGGGATCCCATCGCTTGATCTTTGTCATAAAATATTGTAAAGAAATATCATATTAAATATTTCATAACCAGCTAGAAGTGATCGCAATAATGAGGGTATCATTACCCACAGTCCTTGACATTATGTCTTTGTGGTCGGTTTGTTTCCATCAGTGTATTATCTTGCCATTGAATTTCATGAATTTTCATGGAACATTAGTCCTTTACATTCTATAATGTTAAATATAATCTATCATTTGCATAAGTCACAATCCTTCCCTTCCATTCCTAATGTCAGAAAACATTGGTGTCATGATGAGATAAAATATTAGACAAAGAAATAAATAATATTTACTAGTTATGCTTCCAACATATATTGACATGAATAAATAAAATGTAAACAAAGTATCGAAACATGCCTTTTTTAAAAACACTGCACATGCATTAAATAAAAGCAAAAAAAATCAAGACATGTTTATTCACCCATGCATGTGGTTATGAACCATTCCTAACAAGCCAATTCCCACATGTATAATGTAAATTACACAAATATTATCAAGGCATTCCTCTTAATCCTTCACATGTATCATGAAAATGGAATTAGTTAAACTATGCTTTTGACCACATGAACACAACAATAATTAAAACAACCTCCATTTCTATTACTCTCTCTTTGCATACGAAGAGGGTTAATATTTCTAAGATGAATGCCACATTAACTATCATTTCTTTTCACAAGGCACATTCTTTTCCTGCAGAAAACCACCACAACTATTCATATTCATTTCCAAAGGAGGATAACACCATAGCTATCATTCCAACATGTAAAAGCATAACCTTTACCAAAAACAAAGCTAACACAATATTACAATCAAATACATAATCATTCCCAAATAAATTTAACACAATCTTGCATGCAAATACATAATATGTCCCAAAGAAAGCTAGCACAATCTTGCATGCAAATACATAATCTTTTCCAAAGAAAGCTAACACAATCTTGCATGCAAATACATGGTCGTTTCCCGTAAGAAAACTAACACAATAATTATTCTTCTTGCATGCAAACACGATTTTCAAAGAATCTATAACAATAGGATTTTATTTTGTGCATGGAATACATATTCCTCTAACACATTAGCCATTCATTTCATGCACATAAATGCATATTTCGTTTTAGGAAAATTCCAACACAATAATTGTACTTGTAGTGCATGCAAAGATCATTTTTATTATCAGGATAATCTAACACAATATTTTTACTTTTTGTGCATGAAAAGAACTTATTTATTTTCAATATAATCTAACACAATAGTTCTACTTTTCATGGATGCAAACAACTTATATGTTTTCAAGATAGTCTAACATCCTAACTATTATTTTTCTACATGCAAAAATAAATGTTTATTTTTTAAAGGAATCAAATGCATAATAGATAATAATCTCACGCATGCATATGCATATTATTTTCTAGAAGAAATCTAATATAGTAGACATTAATCTAGTGCATAAGGGTTGCATATAATTTTTCATATTTAATCCCATGTATTTAGCACCCAAGTGAAAAAATATATATATAATGGATTTGGAAAGAACCATGCTCTTCTTAGTATTCAAATATTTACATAGATGTATCATACCATAACACATGTAAAATCGTGAAAAAAATAAAGAAGCATGATAGTAATGTAAGGATGCATACACCTAGGGTGTGATTCTATATCCTAACTGAGGACATTGTAATTACGAAAAGTGGTCACGCGACCATCTTACCAGGTCTTGTCGAGATATTTTCAATTGAGTTCACTGATGTATTTCTACCTTATTAGGTTGGTCTTGCAACCATTGTCCCCACCTTCATTCACAATAAAAGTTTCTCTTTTAGTATCATCATCAAGGAAACAAAATTTCTGCTTTTGTAAATTCTCTTCCACATAAGACAAACGATACCATGACCTTTATTTTCATTATGATATGTGATTTTAATCATTCTCTTTTAGAGAGCTACAAATTTTTATGTTGAAAGGGCTTTCGTGGCCATAGATTTCCTAGAACAAGTGAAACAAGCAAGGAAGTGAAGAACTGATGACTGAGTGAATGGATATTCATGGATACAACTCATAGAATCACCAAGAAAGGAGCCAAGGGTGATGCCAAGATGAAATCTTTCAATAATAACTATAAAAATAATTTCATTTTCCAAAATTAAAATCTACAAAATCTCTCTTTGGTTATGTGTGAAATCCCCTCTAACACTAGCTACTATCATAGAGAAATGATAGGCCAAGAAACTCATCAAGTTCATGGCCAACTGCTTGCAATAATTGTTGACAGGGAGGATCAAATATTTATTAAATCAATAATATTTTTATTCTGTCAATATATGGGTTTTACAAGAGTTACGGTAGGGATATGAAATAATCACCCACTTAAATATAATGCCATCCTCAGTGTTCATCTCTCATTGGAAGTTTAACTTTTACTCATTATATAACAATATAAACAACCCAAAATGGGATCCTTCCCCTTCGTAATGAAGGATTTAATTTCCAAGAAATACTAATAATAATAAAAAAATAATGTTATATCTATAATTATAAGAAAAAATATACAATTTCTACTTTCCATCACTTAGTAACTATTCAGTTTCACAAGACAAAATAAAATCTCTATACCAATGTATTGTTACTTTGTCATTTATTCTTAAAAATCATGGTAACTATATGCAAAAATTTTAACTATAGGTTTTATTTGAACTATGGAAAGCACTCTAAGAGTGGTTTGACATCCCATTAACAAGCATCTGGGGTGGTTTTACAGTCGCCATGGAAAGCACCCTATAACGTATGATAAAAAAAATCAATATAATCATAATAATCACAACATTTTCAATCATTAAATATTTATGTAATGTGAAACAATGTTTTAGTCATAGTGCTTCTACTTGCACTTGTAGAGAACCTAGCTCTCTAATCATCAAAATGATAAATCATTGCACCAAGTTCATATTGTCTTAGCCACTGCTAAAGAGCTTCACAAGATTGGTAATACAATAAAGGAACTACACTTCCAATAATTTCTTTTCAAACACTAGGCTCCTTTCCTCTCAAGATGTACATAAAAATTTTACACAATCATATAGAAAAATTATTTTTAACACAACACAACTAATTAGTAGATTATTTATTCTATGAGAACCACAATAGCAAAATAATGCTCCTCTCAACCAATGGGAACTAGTTTCCCTAACCAAATTGATTCATTTTCACTTCCAAATATTTCTTTAATTGAGATCATATGAGGCCCACCATAGGAACCCTCTTGGAAACCACCTACCCATTCCTCTGATAGTGTCCTATCTGTGAGGAATTTATAGCTCAAAAACTCACTCTTTGGTCCTCCTCCAACATGATCCAAAATCAAAAGAGCTTCCTGAGGCTTTTTTTCCTCTTCGCCATCTAGGCCAATTCATTTCCCATATTGAGATGATCTATATCTATGAAGAGGAAATCCGGGCAAACAACTGCTATCAGCCCAAGGCCTCCTTGTAATTTCAAAATTGTCCATAACTATCTCACTTGTGAAATTCTCTTTAACAACTTTTCCAATTGTAGTTTGCATAACTGATAATATGCACATTAATGTTAAAACATAGAAACATTTATGTACACTATGGATTCATACTTGACCCTCAACATGGGTCCCATAATCTATAGAAGTAAATTTGATAGGAATTCATAACTAACATCTCATTTCATATAGGTGTTATTTATTTGAAATTTTCACATAATTATCAACATGCAATTTTAGAAAAACAATACCAATATTGCATATCATAACGTTAAATATTATACTTTCTCATCTGCAGTTGTATTTCACATTGAAATGCTTTACCTTTAATACTTTCTTATCTTTCCACCAAGATACTCCTACTTAATCACATCAACAACATTAGTCACAACTTCTTTTCATAAAGACATACCTTCTACTAAATACTATTATGTGTAGAACATTTGTCAAATATTTTTATAATAAATTTAACTTTCACATGCATCTATGTTCTAAATATTTCAAAATTATAGAAAGTTATTGGTTCTGTTACTTTCCATAAAACATTTATATGGATTAAAATTAACATAACAAGTAAGTATACATCCTCGAGATGTTAAAAGAAAGTTTCCATAAAGTTGCTTCTCCAAAAGTAGAGCTAATGGAACAATACTTTAACATTAACATTCCAATAATTTATAAATCATGCAATATGTCACTTCATCTACTCATATGCATCTAATAAAATTTCATTAATTCATAGTAGTTAACAACACTATCAAATGATAGATTCATAGAGTTGTTAATTTTAGACAAACAAGGTAATCAACACCTTTTTATTACTACTAGTTGCAACCTTTGGTAGAACTATTAAATCATTCACTTTAACAACACTACTATATCATGATCAAATATCTTTTTAATTTGCAGTCATATTTATGCATTTCTAAACAAGTATCCAATTTCGCAAGCATAATAGTTTCTTGCATATAATATTTCTATGCATAATATTATTTGTGAGACCTTTTCATATAAAACATTGATTTATCATTAATGTGTATATATCAATAACAATTAAGGTAACAATCAAGAGAACCCAAATTCAAAAGTGTATTGTTACCAATAGACCAACAACATGAAGTTAACTACTACTGTCACTTTTTTACAACTTGCAATAAGATTTAATCAAATATGGTTCATGCATATAAGTTTTTAATAGTTATTCACATAATACTAATTAATCAATGTTGCCAACCATCTTCAATTCGACCATGATAGGATTCAATCATCTCTTAGTCATTATAGTCAATACTTACCACTTGAATTATGGTTTATCTTTGACCTCTCAAGTAGTTATTTCAATATATTTTAAAACATCATATGTTCATCTTCAAGGAAACCCACCCCCCCTTTTACATTTAAGGATTCATTCTTTATACACAATGTCTTGTAATTTTAGTCATGTTCTTTAAATGCACCATAATCATTATTGCAATAATATTCTTGCAAAGGTTGGTAGTTAATCCACATTATCACTTGTGAGTGGCTAGGATTGTTCATAAATGCAACAAAATTTTTATTGTCTTTTATCCACATTAAAAATTCAACTGTCACAAGAATAGTTTCAAAGATAGCATTATCACTTAATGTTGGCTTAGGGGGTCTTACCCCAGGTTCAGAGTTAGTTGTGCCAACCAACAAATCCCTACACTACTGGCCCTTTTGGGAACAACCTACATGGCACAGACTGCAGTCTCACCCGAAGCAGGATGAGGGGATGCAAGAACCATGTTTCTACATCTAGAGACTAGTGTGATGTCTTCCAGTGCCTCGAATCTTCCTTCACACAGATCAATAAATTCTTAGGACACGTTATTGCAACTTTGTTAAAACAATCTTCAGACCTTATTGAAGGTCTATAATTAGTCTTTGTGGACCTTTAACAATTAATTTATTCGTTTACGCGCATTAGAGAATAACCCTAAATTATTGTTCGCATAGATCTAATTAAGTTATTAGTAAACATAACAGAGTTCATCAGAGTCTTTGCGAAAGTACTTAAATATGCATTTCATACATCACTAAGACTTATTTGAGGGAATCACGCAAAATTCGATCAACATTCCATAAAACACATTATTCATTGACAACATATAACATTAATAGAGATAAGTATAAATACGCAATAATTCTTAGGAGACTTTCATTATTGATCTTCAATTCAAGGATACAGACTCAAAACCACCCTACGCACTCAGCTGCAGGGTTCCACGCACTCAACTACTAACTCTAGCTAGGCCTCCACACACTCAGTTGTAGGGGCTTTCTTCTATCTTATCCACTTCTCCTCACTATCCCTTTTCTTCACTTATCATCAATTACTACCAAAAACATGCCTTAGACTCTCTTAGACACACCTATTTATAACATTTTTCATACAATGGCATGGTTTGTGGACCTCGGGTGGATCTCAAAACCGACTCAAACATTACATAAAAAATGGGGCTAAACCCCTTTGACTCTTAGCCATCTATGCACTCTGCATCCACAAATCAAGAAGACTTTACATTATTTACACAAAATGTACCAACACATGGGTTATCTTAACCCCAAAACTAACCCAGAGGACCCCATCCCAATAGGCCCCCAACACAAAGATCATGACTCACCCTTCAGTCACACTCTTGGTGCTACGATATTACTAGAAATACCTCACAGCTTCACCTAGAGCACTGCAACTTTGGTAGCACTCTACGTTGCTACCTGCTTGACTTCCTCAACCAATTTTTTCGTGGCTAGTCCTTCTACAACTAGCCGCAACTATTGTTGTTTCAACTACAACCCTTTAAGCTTATACTGAATAGTAGTCGTGACTTGAGAAGCCTCCTCTAACTAAGGCTGCAACCTAGCCTTTAGCAAGGCCTCCTTCTTCTGTGCTTCCTCCACTTATGCTAGGAGTTTCTTTCCTTCATGTAACTTAGTAAGGCACTATGCTGGTGCTATGGAGTGTGCAGTTACCCTGACTTCATCATATTGCGACTGCTTCCTTACATTTGTATCCAGTGTCTACAGGTATAGATACTCATACAGATTGGTCACGAGCTCCATAACCTACTAAAATAGTGTTACACAGTTAGTGATTGTGGCATCCAATGTAGCCATACCTTCCTTTACTGTAACTTCGCGCTACTCCCATACCTCAAGCAGAGTTGTTGGCGACAACTTTAACTGTAACACTATAATTTTCATGTTGACCTTAAACATGACTAGGCCAACCTCTGCTTTAGCCCCATGCATAGTTGCAACTAATTTTCTGATTTTGACTTCTAGTTGTGCATCCTCTAGGATGTGATGCTTAGGCACTATCTTGCATGCCTCTCCTACTGCTGACTCCATACTCGAACTATGCCTCTGAAGTGCCTCCTTTTCTTCCAAATCCTACATCTTTTCATCGAATATTTTCTTATTGTTCACTTTGTACTCATTGATGGGGTTGAAGGCATGTTGCTCCCTAGATCTCAACTCATTTACCACCCTTCTACGCAGCACGTGGAGGGTCTTGCTGGAACGCGCCACTATATCCACTCCTATGTTCTTGATTGTACCCAGGATATTGCAATCCTCGGTGGACTCTGCATGAATCCGAGGACTCTGCATGAATATACCTGTAGAGTAATGGTATGGTTTTGAGATCTAGGGTCCCTACCAGCTTTACTTTTTGGCTTGTCCCAGGTATTAGGTTCATTTTCTCTGGGTTTGATTCTTTGGTACCCACATGTATTATGCTTGCTTGGATCTGTATCTCATGTAGATCCTTTTGGATGCTCCCCACCATCTACATGTATTATTTCTCAAACTGTTGTAGCACTTCCGTGGTGGTGTCCTAAATTTTATCTCCAATATCATCAAGATTTCCCTGTGTTATGTAGGTTTTAACCCCATATAGAAATTACCAGCATACGAATTCTAAAACACCGAAAATAAATAATGTGAGAGCATAACACATAAAACACATATACACATATATTTTCTACTGGATCCCAAAACAAGGACTACCTGCTTGATTTTTCATTATGTTCCTTTCAATGTTACAATAAATATTTATACATGTTGAAGCATCTAATACCATGGACTGAAAACCATCGTATCCCAAAAACATGTACAAAAATCATGCACAAAACCATAGGTGGTTCCACCCAACCTAACATATGGTCCAAAACCAAAATTTTCTAGGGCAGCGCCATAAAGTGGGGTTATGGGTACACCTCAAACCCCTTGTGATCCCCCCTCTTGCTACACAATCAGCACAATGAAAGGTGGCTTATCCCCCCCCCTAACCCCTCGGTTAACTACATGGGATAGTCATGGAAAGAATATAACACAACCCAACATTCCCCCACTTGTTTTCATTCCACAAGGGGCCATAAAAGAGCTTAGTCACTTTTCCAGCCCTAAAACACCCACTGTCACTCTACAAAAAGTGAACATCTCAGAGCTCATAGATTTTGTCAATGCATCTGCAATATTTTTCAAAGTGTCCACCTTTACCAGCAACACCATTTTGTCTTCTATCATATCCCTCACAAAGTGATATTGAAAATCAATGTGCTTTGTCTTTGAATGATATGCGGGGTTCTTTGCCAAGAAAATTTCACTATGGCTATCACAGTCTATCCTTATAGCTCAATGTACTAACCACATAATTGAACACAATCTCTACAACCATGCTACTTCGTTGCTTGCATGAGTGGCTACCATGTATTTTGCCTCTGTAGTTGATAGTGCCACTACAGATTGTTTCTTACTCATCCAACTGACTACAACTCTAAATAGGTTGAACACATACCCACTTGTAGATCTTCATTGATCCAGATCTCCAGTCAAGTCTGCATCAACAAAGCCATGAATATCCAACACTCTGTCTAATCCTGGTCTTCCTTGGTAGCACAAACCATAGTCACTAGTGCCACGCAAATACCTGAAAACCCAATTCACTGTTGTCTAGTGCTCCTTCCTTGGTTTAGACATAAACCTTCTCAGTATTCCCATTGCATGTGCAATGTCTGGTCTAGTACATGCCATTGCATACATCAGGCTACCGATTGTACTTGCATATGGAAAAGGGACATGTACTCTTCCTCTTCTTGTGTCTTAGGACACTATTTAGTAGATAACCTCACACCTAGAGGAATAGTAACCTTCACCGGTTTACTAACTTGCATATTAAAGCTTTGTAGTATTGTCTCGACATAATTCTTCCAGTTTAACCAGAGCTTCCTCTTTCCCAAATCTCTTTTAATTTCCATGCCCAAAATATACTTTCCAACACCGAGATCTTTCATGTCAAATTTGGAGGACAATTGGGTCTTCAAATCCTGGATAATTTCTTTGTCATTTCCAACCAGCAACATATCATCCACATACAAGACTAGATAAATAACACATTCACCAATTAATTTAAAATACATATAGTGATCTACTTTGCTTCTGGTGAAGCCATGTCCCTATATAAATGTATCAAATTTCTAATACTACATCATTGGTGACTGTTTTAACCCATACAAAGACTTCTTTAACTTGCATACCAGTTATTTCTTACCTTCATCGCAAAGCCTTCAGGTTGCTTCATTTAGATCTCCTCTTCCAGATCCATGTGAACAAATTTTGTCTTCACATCCATCTGTTCTACCTCAAAATCAAAATCAGTAGTAACTGATAAAAGTACTCTAATAGAAGTTACCTTTGCAACAAGAGAAAAAATATCACCAAAATCAATTCCTGACACCTGGGAATAACCTTTTGCTACCAACCGAGCTTTGTATTTCTCCACCTTTCCTTCTGCATTTATCTTCTTCTTCAACACCCATTTGTTGCAGATTGGTTTCCTTCCAGTCGGCAACTCAACCAGATCCCAAGCGTCATTTTTGTGCAAAGATACCATTTCATCAACCATGGCCTATTTCCAGAGTTTTCCATCCTCTGAATCCACTACTTCCTTCACAATTTTGGGATCATCATCAGTAACAGACAAAGCAAAATTTGAATAGAAAGCAGATGGACTATACCTTTAGGTTGCCTTCTTTCTCGAACTGATCTTCTCACAGCCAGAGTTTGTGGATCTTCATCTTCTGATTCCTCCTCTACTGTAGAGTTTGATTCTTCCTCCTTTAGCTCAAACTCTATCTTCTTAGGTTCCTTTGGTTGGGCTTCATGTTTAATAATATCTTTCACCTCTTTGAACACCACATCTTCGCTATACATAACCTTCCTTTTTGCTAGGTTCCAAAGCTTATAACCCTTTAAACCATCCTTATACCCAATAAAGATGCACTTTTCAAATTTACTATACAATTTAGTTTGTTTCTCCTTTGGAACATGTACATATGCATCACATCAAAATACCCTCAGATGTGATAGAGAGGGTTTCTTTCCAGTCGATATCTCTTATGGAGTCTTGTCCTCCAACGGTGATGAAGGTGATCTATTGACCAGGTAACATGTTGTCTCCACCACCTCTGCCTAGAATTATTGTCCTAACCTGGAACCATTGAGCATGCTTCTTTCCCTCTCCATCAATGTCTTGTTCATTCTTTCTAGAACTTGATTTTGCTGAGGTGTATATGGAGTAGTCTCGTGTCGCGCTATACCACACTTCTTATAGAATTATTCAAATTCGTTAATGAAAAACTCTCCATGTTATCTATCCTCAGTACCTTTATCTTATTCTCTATTTGGTTTTCCATGAAAGCCTTAAATTATTTAAACCTGTCAAAGACTTTAGTTTTCTTCTTAAGGGAATATATCCATGTATTCCTTGAGAATTCATCTATAAATGATACATAGTACAAATACTTACCCAATGATGGAACCTTCATAGGTCCAAACACATCACTGTGCACAAGCTCTAATATCTATTTCACCCTCTTACCACCAAAGGGGAAACTCACTCGATTCTACTTCCCATATACACAATTTTCATAGAAATTTAAATCCAGAGAGATATTACTCATACCTTCTACCATACCTTTACCATGAAGTATTCGAAGGCCCTTCTCTCCAGTATGTCCAAGCCTTTGATGCCATAGCATGGTCTTCTCTCCAAAGACCACGAGATTTTCTGCTCCACTTTTAGGAACCACCGAACTATTGCACCCATCAATAATAGTGCTACCTTGCAGCTTGTACAGAGTTCCAATTCGAACTCCCCGCATCAATACCAGTGCTCCCTGAACCATTTTGCGGGTATCCTTCTCAAACACTGTTTTTACACCTGTATCATCCAGCTTGCTTACATAAATCAGATTTCTCGCTAATGCTAGAATATGTAGAACACCTAGAAGCATTCTAACTATTCCACCTTGCAACTTCAACTTTCCTTTTCCCTAACCAATAATTCTAGCCTTCCTGTCATCCCCCAAGAAGACATCACCACCATCATATTTCTCATACTCACAGAACCACTTTCTATAGGGAGTGAAGTGAAAGGATGCACCTTTGTCAATCAACCATGCTTCAGGATCTACATGTGTACTTGAAGAAGCCAAGTACACATCCCCACCTTCATTTGAGGTGGTTTTCACCTCTATAGAAGGAGCCTCATCAGATCCATTTCCTTTATTAAGAGCTTTAGATTTACAATCCCTTTTGAAGTGGTCTTCATTTTCGCATTTCCAGCTCACCACCTTTATAGGTTTCCCTGGAGATTTAGATCTCCCTCTAGATTTAGATCTCCCACTCGGTGACTTACTTTTTCTTCTGTTCTAGGGCCGTCCTCGTATAGACAAGGCATCACCGTTTTGTCTCTCCATATTTTTCCGTCTCATCTTCTCCGTCAAAAAGACTGAGACTATCTCATCAAACTGCAAGGCAATTGGAATGCTACCTATTGCAATAACTAGACTATCCCATGAATCTTGTAGAGAACACAACAAAATGATGGACTTATCTTCATCTGAAATTTTAATATCAATGGATGCTAATTGACTTACCACAATATTAAATGCATTTAGATTCTCTGTCACTGAGTCTCCATCTTTCATCCTCAGGTTATACAGCTTTTTCCATAGGAACAGTTTATTCACCAGAGACTTAGATTGGTACAAAGTCCCTAACTTCTCCCACAAAGCCTTCACCGTAGCTTCCCCTAATACATTTAGAAATATTGGGTCTGAGACACACAATCATATTGTGCTCTTTGCCTTCTGATCCAACTTCTTCAATTCTTCATCAAACACTCCCATTGGTTTAGTACCCAACCCTACCATGATCCACTAATCTTTATCCACCAATAGATCCTCCATCTTGAGTTTCCACAACTCAAAACACTGACCATTAAATTTCTCGATCTTTATCTTTCCACTGCTCATCATCTTCTTTCACCACTAGAATCGATCTCGTAGATCTCCTGTTAGGATATTCCGACACATAGGAATAGTTAAGTATAACTTGGTCTAGTATAGAGTTAGGTAAAGTGTGTTTCTTTACTATCTACATTTGTAACTTACAATCCAATGGTCACGATATGTAGTGATCCGACGGTTCATTCTCTCCTCGGTATTACCGACACTTGATCCATGGCTTAACACCCGATTGGTCCATGAATTCTATTTAAAGCACATGGAGGGTCGTTTGTAGGTTAACCGTTCATGAGAGAAGCTTATGTAAATTTTCATTCTTTTATTAATAAATTGCCTGAAGTGGCCGCGTTGGCTCAGGCCATGGACTGTTTCCCTCTTTGAGGGTTTTAACCACGTCAAAATACTGGTGTATTGATACGTGATCTGTTTGTGAGCGGTGTCCTTTGGCGTTCTATCTGAGGAACTTACCCTGTAAATTCCTACATCTCCCACTGAACAGGGTCTACCATAGGCCCAAGTGAAACCCCTCAACAACAAAGGTGTCCCCTTAAAGCCAAAAAAGCTTTGATACCAAATGTAGGTTTTAACCCCATACATAAATTACCTGCATATGAATTCTAAAACATAGAAAATAAATAATGCGAGAGCATAAGACATAAAACACAAATACACATATATTTTCCCCTGGATCCCAAAACTAGGACTTCCAGCTTGATTTTTCATTATGTTCCTTTCAATGTTACAATACATATTTATACATGCCAAAGCATCCAATACCATGGGCTGAAAACCATCGTGTCGAAAAAACATGTGCGAAAATCATGCACAAAACCATAGGTGGGTCTGCCCAACCTAACATAGGGTCCAAAACCAAAATTTTATGGGGTGCTGCCTTGGAGCCCATAAAGTGGGGTTATAGCTAGACCTCAAACCCCTTGTGACCCCCCCTCCTGCTACACAATTGATGCAACGAAGGGTGGCTCTGCTCCCCCGCTAACCCCCCGGTTAACTACTTGGGCTAGTTGTGGAAACAATATAACATAGCCCAACATGTTAACACCATGGGATCACCCTGCGACTTACCCAATTACTACTTCTTCCTTGTACCACCCTGCTAATCCTTTCCATGTGTCTTCAGAAAATTAGGTGGGTGATTCCCTAAGTCAAAGGTTGAACTATATTTATCAAATTTCATTTAGTCATATAAAATTCGATTTTTTAGATTAGATTGAAGATGTAGCTCAAAGAGATCTACAATATCAAAATTTATTGCAGCAAATGAAGCAAGAAGAAGGTATTGAAAAATAGCTATGATATGACATTAATAGATATGGGTTATTGATCTATAGGAACCAAAATTATGTTCCCAATTAGCAATTTATTAAGAAACTAATTTTGATGAATATCATAGAAGCCCCTACGTTTCCCACCCTAGTTACGAGAAATTAATTCCTGCTTTAAGGAAGGATAATTTTTCATCCTAGTATGAAGAGGTAAATGGAAAAATATCTAGATTATGAACAGGTAAACCTTGAACATCAACATGCATCAAGTTTACTTCATCAGTTACCCATTTTTGAATGGAAATGGGAAATTATCACTCTAGATTTTATCACAATTTTACCCAATTCAAAAAGGAAAAATGACTCCATAATGGTTGTGGTAGATAAATTAAGGAAATCAAAAAAAATATTTCATCTAAAATCAAGTTACAGTGCTATTCAAATTGTTGACACATTTATGAGAGAAAATTTTCATTTACATGGTATACCTAAGGTAGTAATCTATGATAGAGAGTGAAGTTTGCTTCTCCTTTTGGAAGGCTCCATTAAATACACTAGGCACACAAGTATAGTTCAGTACTCCCTACCATCTGCAGATAAATGGGAAGACTGAATGAGTGAAACAAGTGTTGGAGGATATGCTAAGGATGTGCATCATACAATAACCAACCAAGTGGGAAGTTTATCTCCAATTGGTGGAATTTGCATCTAATAATAGCTATCTTTGTTGGCTTGATGGTTCTTGTCCCAGGTTCAATGTTAGCTTCATTAACCAACAAAACCCTAAATTGTTGGCCCTTTTGACAACAACCTGCGTAGCACAAGCTGTAGTCTCACCCGAAGTAGCATTAAGGGATTACAGAACTAGGTTTCTGCATCCAAAGGTCTATGTGATGGGTTCCTGCATCTTCTAGGGATTAGTTTTGTCTTCGTGAACCCTAACACTTCTAGAATATTTAATAACAATAAATATTATACAAAATACTATATCTTCACACGGGTCCTTAACTAATATTCATAATTTATATTGATCTACCATTTTCATGCATTAGATAAACATTTATTTATACACTTTTAGATATAGAGCAGAAATACATAACTTGTAGAAGTAAATATAGATAAGAAGATACACAAAGTATGGATCAAAATTGTCTTTTATTAGATGATATTTCAAGTTACATACTTTCTTTCCCTGTGCACTAAGTTGCAGGGACCCACACACTCAACTTGCAGACTTACCGAGGTCTCTCTGAACTCAGATGCAAGAGATTTTCCCTTCGCCTATGTACAGGAAATATACTTTCCTCCCTTAGCTTACTTTCCCAAACAATGATTTTCTATCTTTTGATGATCTCTTAGACTCGTTATGACTCTTCTATTTATAGCCTTTCCTTTTACAATACCATGGTGCACCGACCATCAACGGGTCTCAAAACCTTCTTAATACGTAACAACCTAAGGGAATAAAGCCCCTTTGGCTCTTACTATCATCATGCTCCTCTTCTACAAATCATAGAGACTTTACACTTTTACAAAAATGATGCAAAATTTTAACCCGAGGGACCCCATCCCAATAGGCCCCAAACAAAATTTGCTGACTCGTCCTCATGTCACTTAGCTGGAATTTTAATCTTTGCTTGGAGTTCATGGAACTCCAACTTCAAAGCTTGCTGATTAGTTATGTCCTGTGTAGCTATGTGCTATACTTCCTTGACCAATTTCCCTCTAGTGGGGCCTTCCACTGCAAGGCCCATGGCCCTTTGATTTTTCTACATGCCCTTAAGCTTACTTTCAATTGACAGAGTTAGCTAGTTGGCCTCCTCTATTTAAGGTTGTGTTCTTTCCATAAGAATGGCCTCTTTCTAGTGCATTTCTTCAATTTCATTCTGAAGTTCCTTCCCTTCCTGCATTTTTGCAAATTGTTGCAGTGGAACCAACATGTGTGTAGTCGATCTAATTTAATCAAAATATCATTGTTTTTCTCTAAGGTATGCGCCAATATTTTGTAGAGTGGGGTCCTCCTATACATATGTCCATAACTCCATGGCTTTCTCGAACAACTTTGTGCAGTCCTTGACTACTGCTTCTAGTGTGGCCATTGCTTCCTTTATAGTAGCTCCACACTACTCTCGAACCTCTAGCAGTGTTTTTGGGTGCAATGTCAATTGTAGCTCTTAAAACTTTAGTTGTAATTCAAATTGGACTATGTTGATTTTATCTTTGGATTGTTTGATCGTCACGGCCAACTACATGATCTTTTCTATCAACGTTGCATCAGATGCAAGGTTATGTTTAGGTAGCTCATTACACGCCTGTGTAATCGCTCCTTCTATGTTTTCGCTACGCGTACGAATTTCTTATTTCTCCTTCCATGACTGCGCCTTTTCTTTGAAGATCTGATAGTTATTTATTTTTACTTCATTAAGCACCACCATCGCAAGCTTCTCCCTAACCCTCAGCTCATCTGATACTCCTTAGTGTAACTCATGAAGGGTTTGGATAGGAAGTGCCATGTGGTTGATGTCAAGATTCTTGATATGCGAAGGCTAGATTGTGGCCACTTTTGAGTAGGCATGCAAGGTCTCATTCAGCAATTCAATCACACGGAGATCCAAAGTCAAATCCATGTCCAACACTATCGTGCTCGCTTGATGTAAGTTGCACTCTCACCTAAAGTAGTATTGAGGGATGACATAACCAACTTTCTACATCCAGAGGTCTGTGTGATGGGTTATGGTGGCTTCTAGGGCTTAGTTTTGTCTTCCCTCACCCTAACTCTTTCCAATTAGTTAATAATAAAAAATATTATGCACAACAATTATATCTTCATGCAGGTCATTAACTAGTCATAACATGCATAATTTACACTGATCTACCATTTTCGTAAACTAGATAAACACTTATTCATATACTTTTAGATACAGAGTGGAAACACATAAATTGCAGAAATAAATACAGATAAGGAGATACACAAAGTATGGATCAAAATTGTCTTTTATTAGATGATAGTTCAAAGTACATACTTTCCTTCCCTACGCACTAAGTTGAAGGCGCTCACACCCTCATCTTGTAGACTTACTAAGATCTCCACGCACTGAGCTATACGCGCCTTCCCCTTTACCTAAGTACAGGAAACAAACTTTCCTGCCTTAGCTTACTTGGCCAAACAATGATTTTCTACCTTTTGATGGTCTATTAGACTTTCTATGACTCTTCTATTTATAGTCTTTCCTTTTACAATACCATGGTTAGTGGACCATGGGTGGGTCTCAAAACCTTTGTAATGAAACTCCTGAGCCTACCTGGGAAACCCACCCCTAGGCTCTAAAAATTTGTTTTATCTACTTCGTTTTGGGTAAGGATTTGCCCCTTAACACAGGTGATATGTTCCTTTAAAATTTCATGACCATTTATTTCTTCTGAAACTATACTTATCAGCATAGTCTTAGATTCCTTATGACCCATGACATTGCTGAGCTAAACTATAATTAGAGCCATTATCACCTAAGATGACCTGCATGCCCCATGGTCTCAATGAAATCATCATCATTACTTTATTCAACCATCCTCTTTAAGCATAATGATATAAATTGGTGGAAGGAAAATAGACCTAACATGTAATAACCCACAACATTTTCTAAGTAGTTTCCACCACCAACATGTAATAAATTAGTTCTAATGTAGTTAACTTAACCATGCACCAGAATCACCTAACCTTAGAGAGTGCTATATTAAATTAAAATGGTGACTAGGTTTAGATTCAATAGCTATGAACACAATATAAACAGGTTAGTGTAAGTAGATATATCCCATTGACTCTACTTGTGGATTTAATAGCATAACATACATAAGGATGAAACCATTGACATAATTGCAAATAACACTACCAACATAACTTATGTAATATGAATATAGAAATCATATCACATAAGTTAGATGTAATACATATCCACTATCCCATCTTGTTCAATATACTATACTCCTCTACTAATTTAACTTGAAACAAATTAAAAAGCCATAAACATGATATGAATAAATTTCAATTCTTTCCCTACCAACATATAATGTAGCATCTATATAACTGAAACAGATAGTAATGATATAAAGGGTAAGATACTGACATACAAAACATCCCATGCATGTGCATCCAACTAAAAACTCACTTGGAGAGCAGAGCACCACCACCCAACAATGAATCACCTCTAATTCCCACCGAGCCGAGGTTCTTGCCAAGGATCAACTGTCATCAATTGATCGATGCACTGGGTATTTAATACTCTCTTTCATGATTTAGTTTCCATTAGTGGCATCCCACTTTTGTGGATTTCTCCATTTTCCTAGGTCTTTTTCGGAGAAGCTCATCTTGATCTCCCATAAGGCTTTTCCTCATAAAATCTTGCCTTTATCTACCACAAAGATTTTATGTCCGATGGACCTTTATCTCCCATCCATCCAATGGATCTCCAATCCATCCAAGCTTATCTAAAATCACATATAGAAGTTTTATCATGAAAGATTCATCTCTATCCCATTCCTCAATGGGATTTGGAAAGAATATCCTCTCTCTTGGTGCTCCACCCTCCAAGTGATTTATTTTATTAATTTATTTAATAGCACATTTGCTTTCCATATTACATATCACCTAGCTTTTTCTCAGCTTAGGTTTAGAATAATTTAACTCACAAAGGAGGATATCATAGCTAGCTTTCCTCAACTTCGGTTTACATTAATTTAACACACAAGAGAGAATATCACACCTAGATTTAACTCATCCAAGGTTTATAATAATTTAGCACATAAGGGAGGGGTATTACATACTCCCCCTCTCCTTAAATTTTACACCATCCTCAGTGTATCACTACATCATGTCCTCCTTCATGGGTAGATGGATTCTAAATCAACAGCTCTCATGGCTCTCCCATATCATGTAATTTCTTTTGTTGTACAGTGGTCACAATGAGTGCTTCTCTTATATAGCTACATTGGTCACCAAGACTACTCCTCTTCCATAGTTACATCAGTCTCAACGATTGTTCTCCATTCATAGCTACCTGTAACATTGTTTTCAAACCATTTGTGAGAATTTATAGATGCATAATTTTAACTATGATACATATCATAATATGTTACTTTGATATTAGTAAAGCAACTATCGTTGATTTTTCATTTTATCTGAAGAATGCATGTTCACTTTTGGGATTCCTCCAACCCCTTGTGTTCTTTGTTGAACACCTGCTTCTTGCAGTTTCTCTACATACAACACATCTATTAGCATATTTTCCACATCAACATGCCTGCAATTTCATCAGAGATTAGTTCACATAATGATATATATATATTATATTTATATATTGATATATATATATATATTCATCATTGTTATAGACATATTTGGGCACTACAACCCCGATCACATATGTCAATAAACCAAGGGATCTTAAACCCCTAAAATTATTGTTTCAAATCTTAAAGGATCAAGGTCAACTGATTACATCATTTCCCAGAAGTTCTCCTTGAAAAACAACTCAGAACTGGTCAAAACTAGACCATACAGACTGCTCCATGTTGAGGGTGCGATGCATCTCACCTATTACACACAAGGGGTACGATGCATACTAAAATTCCCTTCTGTAGGGAGTGATGAGTGAGAGAAGAAAAATCGCAGAGGTAGTTTGCTAGGTGGAAACTCAAAGAATCGTCTATAAACTGCTCATATGACACTTACCTCTCTGAATTCGCCCAGGGATGAGTAAGAGATCATGAAATATCCAAGTGTAACCAATAACTATCAGTGAAATGACACTAATCAAAAACCGAGAAGCTAACTCACCCCCTTGCAAATATTTATATATTGATCCCTCATCCTAGAGATCCAGAGGCTGGAATTTTGTAATATGTAAGGAAGTGTTGTTGGTTTCTCTTTGAGACATTGTATTGTTGTGTGATCTATCTTTTCATGAGGTGAAGATGGGTTTCATGCTAGGAGGATGGCGTTGGATTAGACATTTGGGTTGTAATCCTCTCTTCTACTTCTATCAATAAAGTTATCTGAGTTTTCCTCCATATACAAGCATATTTCTGAATCTTGTATTTGTGAATGTAATTGTATGGTTAATGTACATCTGATTCTAAATTTTTTATGGTATCGTAGATCTCTATGCTTCGATGGTATTTTTCTGCTTTGCCTCTATAGGTGTTCTTTGAAGTAGGACAAGTGAGAAAGGAGTGGCGAGTTCTATCAAAGGAGAGAGGAAACAAGCAAGGATCCAAGAAAAAGATTATGGTTGGTGCTCTCTGCTTCTCTCTTATATATCTTCCATAAAGGAAAACACAAGTTACTTTGAATTGTTGTTTCTAAGATAGCTACCCATCTTAGTGGGACTAGCAGATCTAAATAGAAACTAGTTTTCTTGGAAACAAAATGGTGACTCTGTTGGGGAGAGAACGAATTCAGACTAGGTGCAGTGGGGTGAGAATGAATTGTTCAAACCCCTAAGGTCCAGAAGAATAGGAAAATTTGCTCAGAATCAGAAGAGGAAGGAATTCAATTAAAGAGCTTAGGGTTACCTCCTACCTGGTCATGAAGGTGTGAAGCGTAGTCCACTGGATCTCCCAAAATTAGCTAGTTAAATTTGAGGGGGAAGATAACTCCAAAGCTCCAACAATCCCAAATTTGAATGAAATGGTAAAAATGAGAGGTAAAACTGCTTTTATGTGATTGTTCACGTAATTCAAGCAATATGTTGGTTTTTAACTCATTTTTCAAGCATGTATTTATGTTTCTAATCAATTTGATGGAGCAATTGAACAGGTAGTATGACCGTCAAAAGAACATAGTGTTAATGGTGAATTGAACATCTCTGACTATTATAACGAGCAATGTTGGCACAAGGTTCAAACTCATTAAAAAATAAACCTGCCACTGAGCACATGTTGGCACAAGGTTCAAGCTCATTAAAAAATAAACCCGCCAACAAGAAGTGTTCCTGTAGGGTTCAAGCTCATTAAAAAATAAACCCGCTAACAAGAAGTGTTACTGCAGGGTTCAAGCTTATTAAAAAATAAACCTGCCATTGAGCATAGTTTCTAAAGTTTCAAGCTCATTAAAAATGAATCCACCCTCAGTAAATAACCTGTGTGATTGCATTTCTATCAACCGTTTGATCCTTGGTTGTGTTCTTACCATCACCTCCACTCTTTTAGCCGATCATACACCTCCACATGATTGTTTACCCTTTTGAGGAATAGTTGTGATGAGTGATTCTACTAGCCACCCTCATTACGCTCACGTGTTTGAGAAGTTCCAAACTTACCTAGAACCAGTTGCTACCTGGATACATCACTCGTTCCTCAAAAATGAGTCTCTTTTAAGAACTTTTTAGACTCATAAAATATGAAAAGATTACCGAGCTACTGCCCTCTCCAGCTCATTAAAGTAAATGGAAGTGCCATACCTCCTCTATATTTTAATATTTGTGGACTTGAGGGATCATTACACAAAAAGATTGAGCCCTTGTCTTTTTCGGCTCACTAAAACTATCAAAAAGTCATTCATTTCATATTATTTAATACTTTTTTGGACTTAAGGGATTATACCACGAAAAAAGACTACTAGAGTCTCCTTTCCATCTTTTTTTAAACTCTCTAAACATGAAAAGGACCCAGTTATCTTTATCATTAAACTCATTAAAAGAATAGTGACAAACTTGTCCATCCGGGAAAGAGCGAGTTTCACTGTCGCTAGGCTCGCTAGAACATAGGGACAAGCTTCCCGAAGGGAAAATTATAGAATAACCATATGTTATCCTCCTAAAGCTTGAAAAAAATAAAGAGGTACTGGTCAGCAATGACTTGGGAAAAAGGG